>JAGFNQ010006879.1:0-42584 GCA_024364735.1 Boesenbergia rotunda | reverse complement strand
AATTGTAATTCAAAATGGCATTTTAGAGAAGATCCCCTTGCAGTGATATTGAGATCTGTTTTGTTCGTCCTTTCTGGCCTTTCACCAATACATGAGATGTCTTTGGTTCATAAAGTTCCGAAAAGTGGAGAAACAATTACTCAAATACAAAAAAATAAATAATAAATAAATAATAAAAAATAGTAATTTGACTAGTAGTCTAGACCACAAGCCTGATTGCCGAAGCTTAGGCCCATGCTCAGCAAGCTCATGTTCTGTCGTGACTGACCCATCATAGCCCATTCATAAGTTCCATTCATACTAATTTTTCCCCCTAGGACCTATTGCCCTATTTGAAGAAGATTTTTTGCAATCCTTGCAATTGTGTTATGTGTAAATAGACGAACGGGATCCTCTCTCCCAGAGGATTTCTGTCCCGCCTGTCCCATACTCGTCGGTGATGGTCGGCGAGTCATCTAATCGACGATCGGACACCACCATAATTTTTTAGTATCGTCCCGAATTAAATGATATCTTGGGATAATGGTAATCAGTTAATCGTTGCATTACAAATTCGTCGGATTTGACGGTGAATATGACGAGATCGCAATTATGGCGGTCCCCGACGGGTTCACCGTACCCCCCAGGGTATAATTTTGTTCGGGACAGCGTCGGAGGCCGCCGATGATATCCAATCGACGATCGGACAACTCGTCGGCCATCGTCGGCAATTGGAACAGAGGGGCAAAGATCCTCTTTGGAATAGAGGATCCCGTCTCGTAAATAGTTGTGAGGGGGAGAATTTGTTGAGCTCGTGCAGATCGGCTAGAAAAGGAGAATAATCCTAAATTCAAATTATATCTTTAATAAGTTTTTTTTTTTTTTGATAAAGATGATTAATTTGACCATTAATAATAAATAGAGCAATAACATAAAATTAATGAAACATTCAGAATTTATTTGGTTGTGATCAAGATGGTTGCTAATCCAAAACGTTGACAAGTTCTATTAAAAAATAATCTTTCGTTGAAAGCGGAGAAGCTTTTATACTTTGAAAGCGGACAGAAAGAATAGAAAAATAAATACAACGTTGTTTTTCTTTCTGACTCAAGGGATTTATTTATAGTCCTTGGACAAACTTATTCATTGCTGACATGGTACATCTCGGGTGCCTATGTTAAATAGAGACGTATGAGTTCCGGCCGACATTGATCCACTACGCAACGGTTGAAAACAGATAGAATTTGTTTTCGAGCGTCTAAGTCCACTTGGGTGCCTATATGACCGGACGCCCAAGTCCACTCAGGTGTCTGTAAGGCTAAGCACCTGAATTGACTCGGATGTCTGATTCATCTGGTTTTGGTCATCCTTTGGTTGACCAATCTACTAGCGCTCTTAGGTGATTTTCGATCATCCAAAATTGAGCTCATCCAAACCCAACTTTCGACCTTCTCCTCGATCATTTTTCCTCCCCGACTTCTCGTCCCTCGAACGTCTTGCACGCCCTTCTCGTCCACTGGTATACTCTTCTATAATCTTCTTGTTCCTTGGATGTACCGAGCCCATCGGCTCACTTCCCATATCATACTTCTCGATCGCCGCGTCTTTCGCTCAACTTCTTATACTCCTAAATTCCTACACACTTACACACAAGTCATCAAAAACACATGGGGCTAACTTGACTTGCATGATTACATCAAAACTAATCCCGAAATACTTACAAAATTTTCTCTAATTTTCTACATCTCTTTCTTTTCACAAGAACATTGCTGGCCATAGGGAATTACTCAGAATGCGGAAAAAGAGTGAGTAAGCTGATTCATAAACCTCAGGCAGTATTCACAAGAGATGAAAATTACTCCGGAAGCAGTCGATCAGTTATCCTTTGTGATGCCTATTGCCTAGTAAATGGCATTCGCTAATAGATAGAATTGAACTGACGTGCAAGGATACAGATGCATGTCTTCTTTGATGCGATATTTGATCCATCGCAGGGAATCCCACCATCCAACCTACGATATTCAGCATCTGCTCAAGAAACCAATTGCTATCATGATGAGACGAGTGAAGTGAGTGGAACCACCATCTACACCACCAAAAAGACATGACCAAAGTTACAGATCGGTGGTTGCAGCTGCATCTCAAACTCCAGGCTCACCCACATTGGTTGTCACTTGAGCACGCAGGCACATGACCAAGTTTGATGTGCAAATTGAAGTAAACAGAGAGGGACCAAGAGTAATAGTGTCTAAGATAGTGGTGGGAAGCCATGATCAATGCATGAATCGAAAGCAAGCATCTACGTTACTCAGGTTCTTGTGGTGTGGCCAAGAGCATCAAGCCAAAAGGCTGAGATATGCACAGGTGAGATGAGCTGCCTCCCCGACATATTCTCTGCCCTGCTTACTTACCCTTACCTTTTCGCTCACACCTTGACCACCAAAAAGGTATACATAACTACCCATGAATCAGATAAGATTTGCAATATTAAACTCAATTAACGTTCTGAGACATCCTAGCAAATTCTCAATTTTCTTAGTAAATTGGTAAACTGTGCCAAAACAGCAGAGTGCAGGTGAACTGAGTTGCCTCCCTGAGCCAACCTATTCCATATTCTGGGTTCTCTTCCCTTTTGCTCTCGCAACTATTATCACAAAAGGCAAATGCATATCAATCCATGAAGCATAGATGGTTAATGTTAATGTGAAACCCTTCACTTGCACCATTCACTACAAAAATGAAGGACCCACCCAAAACGAGAGAGCAGGTACAAGAATAAGAAAGGATTCTAACCAGAGAATAAAGGTACAGATTCCATGTCTTGATAGGTGGGAAACACATATTTCCCACTAGCCTCTGTACAAGAAAGAAGTGATCGCAAGTTGGCTATCTATGTCCCAAATGGAATCCATACCAACGAGAAAGAGCACAAGCATCAATAGAAAAGAAATATGAACATTCATGGAAGATTAGAAAAGGATTTAAGTTATCATAACATGTTTACCTCTGATTTGTACGCTTAGATTGTGATCATATAAGCTAAAAAGGACTGTCATGTATAAGATGGAGGCCAAATAATAAAGGCAAATTACAGTTCAATGTGAAAGCCAACTGAACCAGCAAAAGTGAGAAAACTTGACATGGCCCAAACCAATCAATAATCTGTCATTTTAACCGCTTGCTCTGCATTAATGGAGCCATTGTTTCAGCTTGGATCAATTAGTTGAAAAGTCTAATGTAAAACAATTGGTAACTCAGGTATTCAACAAAATCATAGTGAGCTGTTGAACAAACCTAGACCTACCAAAAACTTCCACAAATCTTTGCCCAACCTAAGCACGTGCTCAGTTCAATGATTGCAACATTTACAACTGTTGAACTATAAAAAGCCAACCACATGAGAGAAAGCAGAAAGAACAAGCCGCTGAGGCAAATAGACCTGTCTAAATCTGGTTCAAAGATGACTATATGTATATAATAACCAATGATAAAATGCCCAACTGATTGTTTAACAAAGAAAATATACAAGCACAATCTACTTGCATCAATATCTCACTCGAAATACATCTTTGAAAAAGACCATGAGCGTACATCAGATTCCATGACATCCTTAATAACAATAAACAGTAACATTGTACCGAGTAAATGTTCCTAAAACATTGAAAGTTAGGAAATCAAGGAAAAACACATGAGATGACAAGATAAAGGTTTTACTGCTGGAAGGATTTATCATTACAGACCAAATGTCTTTATCATCAAGATTCAGCCTTCTTCACTTTAACATGTTAAAATAGGTCATATATTCAAAAGTGCACTATTTTATTTTAATTAGCACAATGAAATCCAAGCAACGGATATAGATAGTTTTTCATCAAGACAGGAAAAAACACGAAAGTCACTTTGCGGTTAACAAACAGCAAACCATCAGGATAGTTGCTGAGCTGTAAAAACAAGGGGGGAAAAGTAACTGACCAGAATAACACCAAATTTTTACAAATTTCAAAACTTACTCCTTAACAGGAGTGATGGATGCTGACAAAGGTTGGGCATAGGGAAGTTAGTATATAAAGAGTTCGACTAGTCACTAGCCACAATTCAGAACTCTCTTGAATTGCCTTTCTAGGTTTCAATGGAAAATAATCGTCCAAGAGAACTGCAACTACTAGTGCAGTCCTCAGCTTCTCTTCCTTCTGAATTGCCAAAGTCCATGGTCGGATGTGATCTTACTACCCATTCTCTGCCTGACCTTAATCTATCGATGAGTGTTAGGACACCATGGACATCTGTGGAAGAGGAACCAAACAGCTATGCCAAAAAACTACAATTATTAAGGCAGCATACTGCTGAGCAGATCCGACTTGCAGCTGTTGAGAAGGCTTATATTGAGAGAACAAGGGAGCTGACAAGGAGGGAGCTGGGCTTAGCAAAGAAAGAGTATGCACAAGCCAAGCTAGTATGGGAGCAAGCAAGAGAAGAGGTGGAGAAAGCAGATAGGCTAAAGGAGATAGCAACCAGAAGGGTCAGCTCTACTTGCATGGAGATCACTTGCCACAATTGCCATCAACCATTCCAAGCATAGAAGAACTTAGAATGTAAGGTTCAGGTTCTTGCTAGTAAATGGATCATAATCATGAAATGAACGTCTCTCAAGTTAACTATTCAAGTCAATCCATTTCACACAATTATGCATCATTATCCTTGCAATTCTACTTCGGCATTTTAACAACATTCTAAACCATTTGAGCTAAAAAAGTGAATAATAAATTGATACAAATATTGCAAAAAATGGAATTCCCAACTAGTTGACCTGTCTGATATTGATATTTATTCTTGAATTTTTTATGTAATCTGTGATGCAGCAGTCATCTTCGCCCGAAAATTGAGATAAGAGAACTGAAATCTCTGCATGTTTGCCATCAGTGAATATACGTGGAACTCCTGTTCAAATAGAAATAAGAGATTCAGACCACAAAAATCTTTTCCATAATAGGAAAAGCACCCTATTACTTTCATCTTACTGTTTGTGCCAAACACCATTGCATATTTCATAACAATTCAGAACTACAATAACTCGAAAAATAAACTACAATAACTCTCTTTTCTTTGTACATTCATAATTTGTCACTTCACGCTTGCAAACTTCAAAATCCTAGCTTCAATTAAAGGGGAAGTGGAGATAATACTCAAGAAGATACAATAGGTCATGATGTCATCTCCAACATACTCCTCTCAAACTCAGTCCTCCATCTCTCGAAGTAAATGATCAAAAATTTAGTCACCTCCCAATTTTCCTATCCTCAAAATAGGCAATGGAATCCTAATACTAATTCTGTATGCAGATAAAAGGGTTATGCATTTTTCCAATATCCTCTTTCTTCCTAATAATAAATATCATAATGCTAATCGATCTCTTCTCTAGAATCCTCTCATCTCTCCATGTGATACTGAACTTCTAATATCTCTTGATGTTAACTCCTCATATGAAGAGGAAATAATAAAACTCAAACTATCTTGGCATCTTCATAATTTGTCAATTCATAGTTGCAAACTTCAGATTCAATTAAAGGGAAGTGAAGTTAATACTCGAGAATACTTAAATTTGTCACTTTACACTTAAATTCAGTTACCAAAACCATATGATGGCCCCGCTAATTATATAATAGAGAAAAGGGATAATAGTAAGCTAAGTGGAACCTTAGACACAATTAGTAACCAAATAAACCAAAAAATAGAGAAAGCAAAGTTAAATCGAACCATGGAAACATTCTCTTGCTTTCCCGGCCATAAGCACAATGTCCCCACTTCGAAGAAACATGGAAACAGGAATATCCTCTCTTGACGTTCCACCAAGAAGAAAAATAGCTTTGCACCCAAGGCTGTAAAGTGATTAAGGAAGTTCATGAACCAATTGCAAGGAGCCCAGCATCCAGTGCCAATGAAAAAGAGCATACCTTATGCTCACAATAGGCTTGCTCCAATCAGCTTCCATGTCATCAAGATGACCGCCCAGCATGTCACCTGCAAGGAATATATCTGGGCTGTTAAGATCATAGGATTATTGATAAAATACAACCCAAATATTCAAAATTATTTAATTCTTACCAGCTTGCAGGATCAGTTTATGATTTAATTAGAAAACATAGATCTTAGATAGACGGCAACATACTTGGACCAAAGTAGTTCACTATTGCAGCTTCAGGTTGGAATTCTTCCCCAGAAGGCATAGCAGGTACAGACATTTCTTTGGCAAGCTGGCATAGCCTCTCAGGTATCTTATTGTGAGGGAGGGTGAAATCATAATTGCGCTACATTACCAATAGATAGTACTTAGATCTACTAGTAGTGTGATAACAATTAGAGGAATTGAATTTGAACAAGACATTATAGTAATGGAATAACAGACAACCAGAATGACAATAAAAAAAAAATCATAAACTATTTGAACAAGGTTTAAAATATTAGTTTCAAAATCCATTTGGGTCCTTCATTGCATGGTTCTTTATTGACACCTGTGTGCCAAGAGACAGTACATTTTGACGCAAGTTAGCTGTGCTGGCACAGGGTTCTTATGGCTGCCAACATCTCTGTTGTTCAATCTAAAGGATTTTGTGTTTCCACCATTTCCGCCAATTTCCATGTGCTTACTGACCAACAATTGGCATTGTGGAAGTTCCCTTGACGCTCATTTAGATTGCCACCCTGATAACCTTCTAACATGGATCCAATTGCGTAACAAGCCGACACAATGTATTTCTGTTGTTTTGGTGTTGGTTGACCCAAGGAACAATTAATCTCACTCATGTTGTACAAGATTGAACAAGATAAAAATAAAAAAACAACATGTATATGAACTAGAAGATTTCAGAGTCTTCTAAGTGTACTCAGATCCTACCCTCAAAATATGTGCATCAATGGTACTTCAAGAGAACCTAGGTTTTCTCAGGAATGTCACTGATAGCAAATTTTTGCCAGTTTTTGCATAAGAAAAAATATGAACAATGCAGGCAATTAGTCAATATTTGCCTTGTCAATATAAGATGGATATGATTATTGAATGCTACCCAGTGAAGCCGTCTGACAAACTAAAACACTATTCTCAAGACTCCATAAATATTGACAAAATTAGTGTGAATTAAACTCACAAATCTTATGAAGTTATCACGATGCCAAAATCCTATGAATATTTATCTCTCAGTTAGCCATTCAACTCACGATATCTACTGATCCCATTCTGTACAAAAAAAATTCACTGTCAAGTTTGCTTCTATGCCTTGCACTTCCTGTAATTCTAAGTCACTTGACTGATCTGAGACCTTCAACAGATCAAATCATTTTAGCCTACTAAACAAGTAGGCTAAAATATTTACTTAAATATACAGAATAGTTCAACATAGGAAAATGAGATTTTGTACCTTAGACCAGTTGAATTGTAAGCCAAGCGTACCCCAACGAAGTTTTCTCAATAGTGTTGATGCAGAAACTGATTTGAATGAACCTTGAGTCTCTACGCATGTGTTGGCATTTGATTCTGAAAACATATAGTTACCTGAATGTATCTTGTCATCACCCAAACTCAAAACTGAGTTCTCTGCTTCAACTAAAATCTTCTTGTTTCGAACAGCAGCAAATAAATCAGAAATTGGACCATATATTGCAGTAAGGCTTGTTCTATTAGGTGGCTGAGGAAAACTAACTAAACTTTGTCTAATCCAGTAACATTGTTCCTCGATGGTTAATGCACGTGGGATAAAATAAAAACCTAAATTAGAACAAAAAATAAGTGCCATCAGAATCATAGCTTGAGAACTGAAATCAAGGTTCCATATAAAATGCATTAGTTGACAAAGATACTATTGATTGCTCAATCATATAAAGCTACCACATTATACTTTGAACTTTGACATCAAAATATCTAGCAATGGACAAATTTAAGAAACAACTTCTAAAACGGAGGATGAATTACAATCCCACTCAACAACTCTCTAAGAAAGTTACTCTCTGTCCTTTTTGTTAGGAAATCTGCAATCGGACTCAATAACTCTCTGAGAAAGATATTCTGCGTCATTTTTGTTAGGAAATCTGCAATACCACTCAACAACTTGGTTTTCTTGCAGATGGAGACTATGATAGGGTGACATTCCTGAAATCTTGGCCTATCGATTCCTCCTCATCATGGAACTCCTTAGAAAGGTCATTCTAAATTACAACCGAATTGATCTGATCACTATCATGGTGGACCATATCATCTAATATGTTGACAAAGTTATTAACCTTATGAGGATTACAACACATTGTCAGTGCAGCCTCTCAATTCTACCCAATGCTTTAAAAATTGGCCTAGGCGGTTGCTTAGGTGCTAGGTGTTAGTCAAGTGCATCGAAAACATCCTAGTCGGCCAACATTGGCAGCCTTGGCGCCTAGGCGGGATTAGGCGGCCATAGCCATCAACTAATCGGTCGAATCGTCTAGGCACCACGAAAATAGTTATGATTTTTGTTAGTTGGGTTTTTAAATTTAAAGCTCAACTAAAAAAAAACTGAAATATAATCTTTTTGTATTTGAGGCTTAAGTTTTATAAATCCTACACTTTGGTCCAATAAGAAAATTAATTTGTTGGCTTGCTCTAGCAGCTAGCACCAAACTTCATCTCCACGGAGCTGGAGAAATCAGAGCCAATGAAGAAACCCACATTTCGAAGAAATCAGAGAGTTAAAAAGAAGTAGAATAAATTTGTGATATTTTATTAGTTGTGTAATTTTGAACTCATTTTAAATTTGATATTATTGTGCTGGAGTTATAGAATGTGATTTATTATGTAATTTATGTTGATATCGTGGAATCCACCTAGCGGCGCCTAGTGGCGTTAGGCATTGACTTGGCGCCCGACTAGTGCCTAACGAATTTAGAACCATGATTCTACATAAAATGAACTTCATAGAATCAAACAGTAGAATAAAAGATAAATATAATGAGAAAAATGAGTGGCAATGATAAATTAGGAAATGAGGAATTGGACTTGGATTTGGATTTGGATTTGGGTTTGGATGCTTGGGATGGAGATAGTTACATGATTCTTTTTGTTGAAATTGTAATATTTTTAAATTGATTATTTTAATTATTTGATAATAAAAAAGAAAATACCATTGTGATTTCTTTAGCAAAAGGGAGCATTTATGTAATTTGGGATACAAAGGACAATGATCCCTGGTCCTTAAAGTGCATAGCACGCATGCCCCATCCGACCCAGCCTAATAGTCATTCCTAACCCAACCAAGGTATTGTGTTGGGTAGCTTGGTTTAAGAAAAAAGTCCATATTTCATCTTTTATCTTTTCCTAAGTACTTCAACCTCGCTAAGTTACTCTAGCCATAGTAGTCATGACCATGGTTTGTAGAATTGTGATCCGAATCATAGGATTGCACGATCCTACAATCTGGAAGTACCAAATCGCTCCTGGATCGTTTAAAATTGTCTTTTGCGGTGTAGTCGGAGCAGAATTGTTGGGATCACTTAGGATTGGTAGACTCGGTACGATTCAACATTACAAATGATTCTACGCATTTTGTTGGGGGCAACTTTGTTTGCCTTTAAATTAGGCAATCTTGTGGCCCTTTTTTTTTGGCCTAGAGATCTCATATCTTAAAATGTTAGATTTTATAGTTTTTCATTTTGTGATATGAAAATATAAATATTATCGAGTGCTAACTATATTAGAATGGTAATTAAATTAATAGTTAATTTAAACTTGTACAAGTAATAATGTCATCTATAGTGTCGAGTGTTGGTTGCATGTATATACAAAATTATTACTATTCAAATGATTACAATTATTATAATGTCATTTATTTATATGCAAATAACCCTTTACGTCATTTTTTCTAATTATTAACCATGCACAATTACAATAAGGAGTTTTTTGTAGGATTGTACAATTCTACAATTTGAACCTACCGATCCAATCCTGTGACCCCAAATCGATTTTGCATAGGATCACGTTCCTACGAACTATGGTCAGGACCCTCTTACCCCAATTTTTCACTGAGTTTTCTATTCCGGGCAAGGTTATTGATATTTACCAAATGGCAATCATCAATTTCTTTAAAAAAAACATTTTCAATCAATCCTTTATATAAATCCATTATCCCAACACTTTAGATTTTTAATATCTGCGAAAGTAACGAGTAAAAGAAACATAACTTCGCACCTGGCCTGTCCCTGAAGCAAAATACTGGACGATCAAAGCCGGGGCAATCCAATCTGAATATTCCATCAACGGGATCAACGGATTCCAAGATGGCATGGAAATCGACGACGTCGAACAGATCCGTCTGGTTAAGAACCGGCTTCTTCCTGCAATTATATAGTCAAAATTTTGACGAGGGCAAGCGGAGAAAGAGAAAGAGTAGGATTAGGGCTTTAGCAGACGGCGGACCGGATCTTGGGAGGCAGGGAATTGTAGAGTTTGTAGCGCTTCTCTGCCATCCGAAAGGCGGTCCTTTCTGGTTCCTCGTCGGTTGACTGGGCGCCGTACATCTCTCATCCAGTAATGTTCTTCTTCTGTCGACCGGCGTTGCCGGAGAAGGGATGCTCAAGACCTCAAGTGTACCGACGAATAGATCGCTAGAATGCGAGCACCGATTGTTCGGCGGGCGGCCTGACGAATATTAAAACTTAGGGTCGGTTTGGTTACACCCTATCCTTTTCATGTTTGGAATGAATTGTAAAAACAGAATTGAATTTAATTCAATTGTTATACTTTTACGATTTTATCCTGTAAGGATAGAGCCGGAGCAACTTTAATTTGTTTTGTGAGGGGACGATTTGGTAATTTAATTTGTTTAAGTGAATTCCTTTCACAAATCACATGTGTTTAGGTGTGATTTGTTTTGAGGGGTTTGAAAGGAATTGGAATTCAATTCCTTAGCAATTTCTTCCTAAAAATTACTACCAAACAATGGAATTGAATTTCAATTTTCAAAGGAATTCCAATTCCTTTCTTTCTAAACAGGGTGTTAAGGATAATTTTTAGTCAAGTTTGTAATATAATAAAATTTGTAATGTTTATTATTGGTGAGGGATAATTAATCTTGTTAATCAAGATTATATTATAAGTACTCCGGATTAGATCAATCAACCTAGGTTCTGTTATCTTTGTGCCTAAATATACAGAAACTTAGGAGCACAAGAAATCGAACGAAAGATATAATATTCGAGAAAGATGACACAGAAAGGAAGCCGACGGACTTGGTACATCAGAAAGACGAGAAGGCTGCGGAAGAGTATGCCGATAGACTAGAAGAGCGTGCACGACATCTAAAGGACGAGAAGCCGAGGAGAAAGCTCGTTTGAGGAGAAGGTCAAAATCGGGTTCGGGTGAGCTCAACATTGGATGCTCGGAAATCACTCACATGGACAAAAGGCAAAAAAAAAAAAATCAACGTGGAGGTTGACTTTGATCAACTGAGGCACCTCAGTTGGCCTCTGGAAGCGCCTTAGTTAACTCAGATGAATTCTGCACAAAAGCAGAACTGAGATGCCTCAGTTGGAACATGAAGTGTCTCAGGTCGAAACTAAGACGTCTCAGATCGAAAGTTCAACAAAACTCACTGTTGGCTGTCGTGGATAAAATCTATCCAACTGAAATGCCTCAGTTGTCTGAGGCGCCTCAATGTCGCATCAGCACAACAGTAACTTCAGTTTTTGAATTATAAATTACTCCCTAAAGTTAGGATTAAAATAGAACAACTAGTATTAATTTTCTTAATCTTTTTTGAGCTTTCAAGAGTCTGTAAGAGACTTCTCCGCCTACAACAAAAGAGAATTCTAGTAGAGCTTTATCAACGTCTTGAATTAGCAATATTCTCGGTTGTAACAAAGTAAATCGTAGCCTTTTCTCTTTAATAGTTGTTAATGTTTTATTTAGCTGCTTATCAAATTTCTATCTTTCCTAAGAATTTGTAAAAATCTAGTGTTTAATTATATGACTATTCACCACCCCTCTAGTTGGCCTGCACGAGAATAACAATTGGTATCAGAGCTCAACCGTTCGGGAAGACTATCCCCCACCTAAAGCAAGAAGACGGGGAGTTTGCAATGTGGAAATGCTAGATAAAGGTATTTTTTAAAACGGATTTTGAATTATTATCTATCATGAAAAATGGTTTGTTAGCGCCCAAAGATAAGGAATAACACCTCTAGTCGAAGGAGGAAACTGACTTCGTAGCTAACGAAAAAGTAGAATTCTATTTACTAACCGTGTTACCAACTCAGGAAGTCAACTGGATCGGCGCATACACATCAGCAAAAGAGCTCTATGAGAAGTTCTTCGAATTGCATGAAGGGACCTCGGAAACGAAGTTAGCACGAAGAGATTTACTCTAAAACTAGCTAACTAATCTCCGGATAAAAGAAGGTGGAACGGTGGCTGAATTTTATGCGTAGATCAAGGAGTTGATCACTAGACTCACAAATCTCGGAGAAAAGGTAACAAACTGAAATTCGTCAAGGTATGCCTTGAACGCTTTTCCTAAAACACCAGAATTGTAACGCCCGCTTTTTTTTTATAAAGCGGCGTTACGCTAACATACTTAGGGCATGTGAGCATCGTAAGGCAGCGGAATAACTTAAACTTACACATACATACACCTAACTATCCTTGCTAACTTGGTGGCATGGGAACTTAGCATTTTAATATCATACTTAACATCATATCATAAAGTCACATAGTCATTCATCAAGCACACAAGTAGCAAGTGTAAGTGGTTTAGACAACACCATCATAAAATTAGCATAAAACTTGTAATTATGTATTTCCTTGGCCAAGTCACTACCACACACATACATTCTTGCCGCTCCTGCTGCTTCCTTATTGTCCTCTCGCTTGATCTGCGATATGAGGAAATAAAATTATAAGCACATAGGCTTAGTAAGACTCTTTCCTACTCACTAAACCATTCGTCATTTTAACATAAGCACATGAAACATTAACATGACTTGGTGCCGAACATAGAACCTAAACATGTAACATCATTCAGCATGACATAGTTCTTAGCATAAAACATGAGCATAAATTATACTTAACTTGACATGTCACATGGCATAAATGTAAACATAAAGTACACTTACTAGGCATAATACATGGCATGAATTTTAACATAAAACATGGGCATGTTCTTAACCTAACATAAGCATAACCTTTGCTATCATGACATAATTCTTAACATAAAACATAAGTATAATTCCTAACTTAAACATGAGCATAGACCCGCCCACGGGCCGGGTCCAACCCGGACCCGGCCCGGACCCGTAACCGGGTCAACGGGCCGGTTACCCGTTGACCCGGTTAGCCGGGCCGAATCGTAACCGGCCCGGCCCATGACCGGGCCGGTTACGGTTCGAGGCAGGTAAACCGCCTAAACCGCCGGTTCAACAGTATTTTATTTATATATTTATGTTATAAATATTTATTCCTAAAAATTGGGTTGCTAGTGAGATTTGAACCAAGCACCTACGCTGCGCAACCACTTGACTTAACCATCGAGGCTACAAACGTTTGTTAATAATATCTCCTGATTAAATATATAATAACTATTCTATTTTATTATAATATTAATTTAAATACCTAACGAATTTAAAACTTTGGACGAAATCGAAGAATTTGATATCGAAGAAACGAATACAAAGAGAACGAAAGAAAATGATAGTGAGTGATAAAAATTATAAAAGGGTAAAATATAAAAGAATTACGTAGATTTTTTATTCCCCTACATCTTAAGAAGATACGTAGACAACTTAGATATGTGCAAGTCAATTTTTAATAAATTTTATATTTTAAATTTAATTTTATTAATATAATAATCTCGAACCGTGACGAACCGTAACGAACCGTGAATCGAACCGTGAACCGGCGGTTTCGAACCGTGAACCGTAACCGTCTTGGGCGGTTAAGGTTAAGGGTCAACCTTCCATGAACCGTCGAACCGGCGGTTCCGAACCGTGGTCGGGTCTACATGAGCATACACTTAACATAAACATGAGCATACATTTGCTATCATGGCATAATTCTTAACATAACACATGAGCATATTCTTAACATAAACATAAGCATACTATTCGCTATCATGGCATAATGCATAGCATGAATGAATGCATGAGTTGAATGCATATACATAAGGATGCTTAATTTAAAATCATACTTTCTTTTAAATACTTAAACATAATCATAACATCATTGGGGTCCCCGGCTTGTACCACATACATACATCATATGCGCGCATCCCTAAGTAAATACGAGGTAGCTAGTCTCGACCTACTAGGGTAAGGACAACTACGGTAGTCCTAGAACCGGGGCGTTCTTAAGGTGCCCATCCCTGTTGGACAACTTTGGTAGTCCCAAAATCGTGGACAGCATAGTCGGTAGTCCAGAACCGGGGTGTGTAAGATCGTTGTCGTCCGCTAGAGGGGGGCTAATAGGGATTTTCCGAACCCCCCTTGTTCCTGCGTTGTTAGTAGCACAGCGGAATATACAAAAACAAATAAAAACAACGCTAACAACCTGATTTAGTTGGTATCCACCCCGGCCGGGTGACTAATCCAACAATCCGTCGGTGGATCACTCCCCGGATAACCTCCGGCTATCACGTGTCACTCCTTGTGGGTGGAGAAACCTCACCACAACACCAACCAAAGCTCTAGACACGAAGACTACTAACTTGCCCTTAACCAGAACAAGTTTCGTCAAGAAACTCAACCACCACGACGTCCTCTTTAAATAGGACTCGGGGCTGATTTCTCGCTACCAGTCGACTGCCCCCATGGCAGTCGACTGGTGCTAGCCAAATTCGATCGTTGCACCTCAAAGTTCGAATTCTCAGCCAGTTCACCAGCCACCTACCAGTCGACTGCCCCCAGGGCAGTCGACTGGTCCAGGCCTGAGACTATTCTGTGAGTTTCACCAGTCGACTGCCACAATAGCAGTCGACTGCCCTACTCACACACCTAAGGTTTTCCATCCTGAGTACATTCCACTCCGCACTCAAACCCTAGGATTTCCCGAGTACAATCACACTGCACTCGTACCCTTACGACTCGACTGACTCCTCCTCCGTAGCCTCGACTGTTGCCTTCGCGCCCTCTTCATCTTCGGCCCTCGTCCCTCGGATGCGCACGCAAGCCTCCAGCTTGCATCCATGCCACCCTTCACGTACGCTTCAAAGTCCGCGCCCATCAGCTCATCGTCCCTGCACTCCAAGGTCCCTCAGATGCGCACACAAGCCTCCAGCTTGCCTCCATGCCATCCTTCACCGTACTGAGGCCGTTCAGTCAAGTCCATATGCGTACCTGTACAACCTGCACACTCAACATACGCATATTAAATACACAAGGGTAAGCCTAACTTAAACCCTTTGCCCAAACATCAAAACCCATAGTCACACCGGACCATCTTAGGGCCGATTGCTCCAACAATCTCCCCCTTTTTGATGTTTGGCAATCCGTTTAAGTTAAGAAAGCAAGATAGTAGTAAGTAGCAAAAACCATGCTAAATGAATGCATATGCAATGCATAACTGGATCCTATCCCAAGGCATCCCACACCTAACTCTCCAAGTTAGGAATTTTACACCTAACCCTCCAAGTTAGGATTTTCCCACACCTAGCCCTTCAAGCTAGGAATTTTACAACACCTAGTCCTCTGAGCTAGGACTTTTACCACCTAACCCTCCAAGTTAGGATTTTCTAACAAACCGGGCTTTTTAAAGCTTCTCCCAAGCTCCCCCTTACACTGGACTTACAAAGGCTTTTTAAGAACCTCTCCAAGGTTCCCCTTACGCCAACAGTGGAGCAACCATGTTCCCCCTTAATCTCAACTCCCCCCTAAACCTAGGGTTTCTAGGAAAGGTAAGTTTGGTTTCCCAACTTAAACTCAAACTTCTCCCCCTTTGCCATACATCAAAAAGACCCCAATAATATCCCAATTATTGGTTCTTTTAATCCCCAATGATCATAAACAATGTGTACTAGCCCTCCATACACTTGTTTTGCATCATTTGAACACCAAACAAGCTGCTGATATAAAAATTGGCCTTGACCAGTCGACTACCAAAATGGCAGTCGACTGATACTCTGAAAGTCTAGAATTTCAGCATTTCTGACGAACTTCAGAAATGCGCCAAAAATTTCATAAATCTTCAAAAATTCCTAAATTTTGTGGAGAGGTTTGTGGTACCCATATCTACTTGGAAAAAATACATTCCAAAATGTATCTATCACCATTCCCAAGTTTGACACAAAACTCAAAACTAGCCAAAAACTTCAATCAAACCTTGACCTAAAGTCCTAGTTTTGGTTTCCTCTTGATGTCTTTGCTCATGCCACCCTACAATGCATCCCTAGCATTGATTTACATGGCAATTACATACCAAAAACCAATTTTCATGCAATATGACCCTAATGTCATATTTCCATGCATGAAACTTAAAAACACTGTTCCAAAATCCAAGAATTGAGACTCAAGTCCGTCTCCAATTCTTTTGGCACACTCCATGGTCCATCTAGACCTCTAGGAGCACCCCCTCCCACGGTCCATTCACCATATATCCCAAAGGCTCCTAGAGCTCCCCCTTGGGCTCTTAGCCCTAGCCACCTCCCTAGGTAACTCAACCATCACTAGGCCACATCGGTGTTCCACCGATGACTCTTGGCCTACAAACTTGACACACTTAACCTTATACACCTCATCTTTGGTTAAGCCACCCTTTTTCCCTTTAAATGACATCCCCTTGCCATTTTTGGACTCCCCCTTCTTGCCATAATCATATGCCTTCCCGACATATCTCTTTTCCTTGGCATGGGAGACCTTAGATCGGTATCCTAGACCCGATCAATCATTGGTGCGGTTTAGGCCACCCAACACCATATCTAAACCCTTAGATCCAACCGTGAATCTTTCTAGGGTTTTCTCTAAATTATCAAGCCTTACCCTTAAGGCTTGATTTTCCCTTTTTAGCCCTCTAACCTTGGATTCCATATGTCCACTTTGGACATTCCTAGAACTATCCATTTTCTTAGGCATTTGTTTCCCTCCCTTGGGGTTAATGCCTTTACCCTTGGATACACAGGTCTTAGGCCTATCATGATGCATGCTTTTTTTAGAGTGATGATCTACCTTGTTATCCTTATTCCTATCATTGTACTTAAATCCAAAATTATGTACCAATAAGCAATTTTCATAATTTCTAGCATGCATGAATGAGTGATTTACATGATTTTTAGAATGTAAGGAAGAACTTGAAATTAAATTACATTTTAGCTTAAGGTTAGAAGTTACCTTCCTTACCTTTGGTGTTCCTCCTTGATGTGGGCTTCTTCTCTTCTTTCTTTCTTCTTTCTCCCATCTCCTCAAGTGCTCCATTTTCTTCAACTCACTTTTTCTAGGACACTTGGTGTGAAAGTGCCCCATCTCTCCACATGTAAAGCATCTAATCTTCTTCCTCCGTTCTTGGGCTCCTCCATTCCTACAATTTATGTTAGATTCAAATCGAATGGACCCGGGTTTAGAAGTTACCTCTCTTTTACCTTTTGGACACTCATCCTTGTAGTGCCCCTTTTCATTGCAACCAAAGCATATAATGTGATCTTTGTTCCTTGCTTTGGTGGAGGTTGAGACTTCTTCAACTTTTGATGATGTGGATGCCTCCTCTTGATCCGGCATGGAATTGGATCTCTCCTCCCCCTCAATCCTTGAGGTGGAGACCTCTTCCTCTTCTTCTCTTGAGGAGGTTGACGATTCTTCACTTTCTTCTTCCTCTTCTTGAATCACCGGGCTTTTCTCCTTAGGCTCTTGAATTTTTGTAGGAGTCTCATGATACTCTTTCACCTTGCTCCATAATTCACATGCACTTTGATATGACCCTACACAACTCAAGATGTCGTTAGGTAATATATCAACCAAAATATTTGTTACATTCTCATTGGCCCGGAATTGTTCTTGTTGTTCTTTGTCCCAATATCTAGGACGAAGCTTCTTCCCGTGCTTATCCTTTGGAACTTTGAAGGGCTCTTCAAGCGCAATTCGGCATGCCCAATCCATTCCGAACCACATCTCGATCCTCGCCTTCCAATATACAAAATCTTCATTGTCGTAGGCCGGTGGTGTGTAGATCTCGTCCCCAAGTGGACCTTCACCTTCCATTTCCTCTAGCGTATGCTCCCTCGACGGTTAGTCCGATCAAGAGCGGTCCTTCGCTCTGATACCAACTGTAAGATCGTTGTCGTCCGCTAGAGGGGGGGCTAATAGGGATTTTCCGAACCCCCTTGTTCCTGCGTTGTTAGTAGCACAGCGGAATATACAAAAACAAATAAAAACAACGCTAACAACCTGATTTAGTTGGTATCCACCCCGGCCGGGTGACTAATCCAACAATCCGTCGATGGATCACTCCCCGGATAACCTCCGGCTATCACGTGTCGCTCCTTGTGGGTGGATAAACCTCACCACAACACCAACCAAAGCTCTAGACACGAAGACTACTAACTTGCCCTTAACCAGAACAAGTTTCATCAAGAAACTCAGCCACCACGACGTCCTCTTTAAATAGGACTCGGGGCTGATTTCTCGCTACCAGTCGACTGCCCCCATGGCAGTCGACTGGTGCCAGCCAAATTTGACCGTTGCACCTCAACGTTCGAATTCTCAGCCAGCTCACCAGCCACCTACCAGTCGACTGCCCCCAGGGCAGTCGACTGGTCCAGGCCTAAGACCATTCTGTGAGTTTCACCAGTCGACTGCCACAATAGCAGTCGACTGCCCTACTCACACACCTAAGGTTTCCCATCCTGAGTACATTCCACTCCGCACTCAAACCCTAGGATTTCCCGAGTACAATCACACTGCACTCGTACCCTTACGACTCGACTGACTCCTCCTCCGTAGCCTCGACTGTTGCCTTCGCGCCCTCTTCATCTTCGGCCCTCATCCCTCGGATGCGCACGCAAGCCTCCAGCTTGCATCCATGCCACCCTTCACGTACGCCTCAAAGTCCACGCCCATCAGCTCATCGTCCCTGCACTCCAAGGTCCCTCAGATGCGCACACAAGCCTCCAGCTTGCCTCCATGCCATCCTTCACCGTACTGAGGCCGTTCAGTCAAGTCCATATGCGTACCTGTACAACCTACACACTCAACATACTCATATCAAATACACAAGGGTAAGCCTAACTTAAACCCTTTGCCCAAACATCAAAACTCATGGTCACACCGGACCATCTTAGGGCCGATTTCTCCAACAGGGTGTTCTTAAGGTACCCATCCCTTGGACCCATACTTCGGTCCGGTACAAGCCCATTCATAAAGTAAAATACTTCACATGCTTCATCGTTCATAGGACATTCATAGCATATTTAAACATAACATAACCTTGTTACATGAAGCATGACATAAAGCATACTTGATCTTTCATCGTTCATACTTAATGCATAGCATCATTATGCCTTAAAAGCATAAGCATTATCTTCATTCATAACATAGCATGCTTTCATAACATCATTCTTGTTCATAGTGCTTGCATGATCATGGTACATAAGGTAAGCATTGCATTGCATTCATAGAACATGACATGTTTACATAAACCATCATCCCAATTCATAGAGCTTGCATGATCATGATACATAAGGTAAGCATTGCATGATATTCATAGAACATGACGTGTTTACATAAACCATCATCCTAATTCATAGAGCTTTCATGATCATAATGCATAAGATAAGCATTGCTTTGCATACGTAAGCATAGTATCTATCACAAGCATGCATGGGTAGGATTCCTATAAACATGCTACGTACTATCTAAGTGCATGACATAGAACATAAGACATTCATAAATGAACCCTACTAAGCATGACATCTAACATAAACATATCAAACATGAAACATAACACTTAAGGTTAGGGTTATAGGTAACATACTCTCTACCACATGCTTGAACCTATATATATACATCATAATAAGCCATAAACAATCATTCTTAAAACCCTAGCTCC
The DNA here is from genome assembly GCA_024364735.1 of Boesenbergia rotunda. Taxonomy (NCBI): domain Eukaryota; kingdom Viridiplantae; phylum Streptophyta; class Magnoliopsida; order Zingiberales; family Zingiberaceae; genus Boesenbergia; species Boesenbergia rotunda. The sequence continues at coordinate 22,570 of JAGFNQ010006879.1, read as the reverse complement.
ACCTAAACCCCAATCAAGTGGCTTGGCCGAAACTTGTAAGGAAGGGGCTCCATCATTCAAGTGACATGTAAGGTAGCATAGGAAAAGGAAAAGACCATACATTACTCATAAGGCCATAGGAAGCTATTAGGGCTCATGTTTAGGGTTAACCCTAACTCCTAGCCCTACTCCTTGGGGTTGGCCGAAACTTGCAAGGCCATGGGTACATGGAATAAATTCGTAAAATTCCCAATTAAACATTAAACACCAACCATACCATACCATAGGGGCCTTTGGAACCCACACTTGAAGTAAACCCTAACTTTTAGCCCCACTTCCCATCTTGGCCGAAACTTGTAAGGTTGCAAGGCCTTGTGAAAATTCACATAAATCACCTTCAACCTCCCCTTGTATCATGAGGATACACAAGGTACATACTTGAAGGGTTAGGTCCAATCCTAACCATGGAATCATGGTGAAGGTCCCAAACCCTAAAGAGTCTTAGGGTACCCTACAAATTTCCCAAAATTATATTCTATTCTATATTCATCATGAGAACACATTAGAAAACATGAGAGATATTTTTAACATCATTTTTGAACCCAAAAACATGGTGGCCGAAAGTTCAAGGGCCAAGATCATGGTTTTTTCCTCAACATAAAACCTAAACGAAACTTCATAATATGATAAACATCAAGGGGAACTATCATACCACAGGTGAGGGAGTCTTACCTTGGGTTTTCTTGATTTTTCACCTTGAATATAGAGAACCAAAAGAACTTCTTAGACCTTAGGTCACCCCTAGCCCTTGTAGCCTTGTGAAACCTTTAGATCTTGAAGATGAGGCCTTCTTGTGGAGCTTTTCCAAGGGAAAACCCCACTTGTGGGTTTCGGCTAGAGGGAGGAAGGAGGAGGAAGAAGAGTGGCTTGTGGATGAAGGAAGAAAAGTAACTCCCATGCCACCTCCCTCATTCCTTTATACTACATTAAGGAGGGTAAGTGAAGAGTCATGGTGTCTCTTCTCTTGATGACTCTTCATTTTCCTAAGCCTTAACCAAAATCCACTTCATTCCCTCATAGCACTCCCTTGCTAGGTGAATTGGTTAGCACATGCATGATGGTAGACTAGGTCCAAGGTTCAATCCTTGGTGCATGCACTTTATTTTTATTTTCTTTTTTTTTCTTTATTTTTGAAAATTCCCTAAAACTCACCCATAATCATGCTAATATTCCTAATTAAAATCCTTTTAGATTTATATTAATTTCTACCTAATTAAAATCCATTTTTGGAGCCCATATAAGGCTCATTAGTACTTAGCTTCTCAATTTAAATAGAAAAACCATGGATAACTAGGCTAAACTTCATACTAGTATCTCTAGGTTCCTCGAACACTATCTAGACATGATCAATATTTTAAAGGAAATATTGAGAAAATTTTCTGGGTCATTACAAGAATGGATATCGTTAGTCAACTCTGTAGAGGATCGGATGGCCACAAGAAGGGGGGTTGAATAATGGGGCACTCAATTTCTTCGGTTCTCTTCCTACAATGTTAGTAACGCAAGCGCAAATACAATTTAACTAAACTAACACAAGGAGAGACAAATTATTTAACGTGGTTCAGAGATAAAGCTCCTACTACACGGCTATCCGTAAAGTCGACGATCCCTATCCGTCGATGGATTAGTCCCCGGAGGGGTAGCTCACGTAGCTCCTTGTTGGTAGAGAAACCTCACCACAACCTCAACCAAGACCTCTTAGCACCATAAGAACACTTGAGTATAAGATGACTAGTAATTAGGGTTAACCACTACTAATTTCGTCAACCCTAGCCAGCCAAACCGAGCTCTCTTAAATAGAACTCGTTTGTTGAACTAGCTGTTACTAGTCGACTAGTGTCAACCCCAATCAACTGCTCCAGCGGAATTCAAACGTTATAACCCAACGTTCGAATTTCAGCCGACACCAGTTGACTGCTCTTAGTAGCAGTCAATTGCTCAAACCCTAAACCTAGGATTATCCTTCCCAAGTATATTTCACTCGCACTCGGATTCTCACAACCCACTTGACTCTTCTTTGCAGCCTTGATTATTGCCTTCAAGTCTTCTTCTCTTTAGTTCTCGTCCCTCGAATGCAATACAAGCCCGCGACTCATCTCCATGTCATCCTTCGCGTATGCCTTTGGCACTCGTCCCTCAGATGCATACAAGCCCACGGCTCGTTCTCATGTCATCTTTCGCGTATACCTCAAAGTGTGCTTCCATCGGCTCATCATTGTTGTCTTATCCATGGTCCTTCAGATGCATCATCCTTCACCGGACTCGAAGTCATCAAGCTAAGCTTATGTGTATGCTACAAAATCTACACACTCAAATACACATATCAAATACAAGGGCAGACCTAACTTAAATCCTTTGCCCAAACATCAAAATACATGATCACACATATCATATATTGGCTCAACAATCTCTCCCTTTTAGATATTTGGCAATACGTTTATTTAAGTTAGAGAAAACATATAGCAAATACAAATGATAATAAACTGGACTTTATATTGTCAAGGCTACATCATGGACTTACACCGCCAATACATATGCAAACAATGCATGGAATCTCCATGAGTTATGATTTTTTTCACCAAGGGATTTTTTTAAATCTTGGACTATCACAAGGCTCCCCCAACACCTAAACTTCCAATGAGTTAGGATTTTTTTTCACCAAGGGTTTTTTAAATTCTATCCAAGGCTCCCGCTATAGTTGGACTTATCAAGAGCTTTTTAAGAACCTATTATAAAGCTCCTCCTTTGCCAATAAATGAGCAACAAAGCTCCCCCTTTACCTAAGCTCCCCCTTGAGTTAGGATTTCTTGCAAAGATACATAAGATTTTCCCAGTTAAATCTTAATTTTCTCTCTTTGTCATACATAAAAAAGAACTTCAACAATATCTCAACTATTGGATTCTTTAACCCCCTAATCATAAACAACGTGTATTAATCCCTCATAAGATTATACACTAGTTTACAATTATTTGGATACTTTTTGACTTGCTGAAAATAGTTTCAACATGTATCAGTCGACTGAGATCAGTCGACTGAGACAAGTACCAATCGACTGATTTTGTCAAAAAAACCTTACAATAGCTTTGTAAATCGGTAAAGACCACTGTCTTTATTTTGTTTCTTTGTAATTTACATGTGACATGTCTTGAGATTTTTAATTTTTTGTTCTAGCTTATTTTGATTATGTTGAATTGCAATGCTTTTTGTTTGGATTGAAAATTTTTTGGAATTGAATTTGCTAACCTTTAATCAATTTGATCATCAAAGGACGAGGTCGTTTTTGCTTTCAATTGCAGTTCCAAATACAATTTGTTAATCGATTAGCTTGCTTATTTTTGCCAAGTGTGGCAATTTCTTGTTAATGCCATTTTACAATCACATTCAGTTCAACTATTGAAAACATACCTTCTAGCATTAAGCATTTTATTTGGGAAAATATGGTTTCAAAATGAGAGACTAATCACATGCGTTATTTTTGTAATCATGAGATTTTTGACTTTTAGCTATTTATGGTGGCAATACCCACGCACTAACTATCAGTCCATCCCGTGGGGACGACTTTTAGCTATTTATGTAACTTATGCTAGCTTTTTAGATAGCTATAATTTAGCTTTTGGGACTTTTGACTATTTCTTTTTATTTGTACTATTAATTTTTTGTGTTATAGGTGAGCATGACTTTTAAACCTTCAGAAGAATCTTACAACTCAAAAGGGCCAAGAAAAACAAACATCCATGGTTTACTAAAGAAGATGCTACACTTATCAAAGCATTGATGCAATTAAAGAATGTCATAGAGCTTAGAAACAAGAATGAGAAAGGTTTTAGGCCAGAACATAGACAAAAACTATAATAAATGCTTAAGGTTAGCTTGCCTGGACATGAAATTAAGACAAAATCACATATTGAATCAAGGTTGCGAACATTTCAGAAGCTCCACAATGTTGTGCATGACATGTTGTATGAGGTTGGTAGTAGTGATTTTGGTTAGGACTCAGAAAAAAATATGTTACAGTTCAGAAAGCCACGTTGGATGAATATCTAAGGTAATTTATTGTATTATTAAAATATTTTATTTTTATTGTCTTTTGTTTAGTTGGTAATATGATTTTTTTTATAGATTCATGGAGATGTAGAACAGTTTAGATGCAAGTCATTACCTTACTATGAGGAACTTTCTATCATCTTTTTTAGAGACCGTGCATCTGGGAAAGATGCTCAAGTTCCTATTGATATTGTGGAAGAATTAGAAAACATTGCAGATAAAAATGATGATGAAAGTGTGGGTGTTGATGGGGATTCTAATTCATATGCACAAGATTTCATGTTTGGATCAAATGAAGAGATTCTTGTAGGATCGTTGACAGGTTGACAAAGGGGCGTGAATTGTCCTGCGAGTTAGAATTCTATCTTTTGCATTTTTTCTTACAAAGATGAACGTTAGTTATATCAGTTAATTAAAAATATATAAATAATTAAAACAAATTAGTAAGAGACAAAAAAAAGATTACTTGATTGCAACCAGGATGTTTGTTAATCCAAGACAGTTAAAAGCTCCACTATCAAGATCTCCTTTATTTGTAAGCGGAGTAGTCTCTTACACACTTTGAACAACACATGAAAAAGCTAGGAAAATGTAGTATAAGAGTTATTTTGTAAACCTAGCTTCTGGGAGTTTTTTGTAAACCTAGCTAGGAAAACTTAAGTTACTATTGTGTTGACGTAGACCTGAGGCGGCTCAGATGTGATCTAAGGTACCTCAGAGTGGATAAAACTCTATCCTTGCGCCAACAATAACTTTTGGATAAAACTTGGCTCAAGACGCCACAATTCCAATCTGAGGTGTCTCATTTCTAATTTGAGACGCCTCAGTTCTGATCTGAGACACCTCAGGTTGAATCCAAGGTGCCTCAGTTTGCTTTGTGCGTAGAACTCAGAACTAAAAGCTGAGGTGCCTCACAAGCTACTTGAGGCGCCTTGGTTGACTAGTTAGTTAAAGTTAAAGCTTAAGTTGATTTTTTCTCCTTTCGTCTGCTTGGGTGATTTTCAGCCAACCAGATTTAGACTCAATCAAACCCGATTCTGGCCTTCACACCACTTGGATGGTTTCTGACCAACCAGAGTTAGGCTCACTCGAACCCGACTCTGGCCTTCACCTCAAATGAGCTTCCTCCCTAGCTTCTCGTCTCTTGGACGCCGCGCACACCCTTCTCGTCCTTCGGTGTACTCTTCCGCAGTCTTCACGTCCCTCTGATGCACCGAGCCTGTCGGCTCCCTTCCCTGTGTCATCCTTCTTATCTGCTATATCTTTCGTTCGCCTTTCTGCTGTCCTAAGGTCTTGCACACTTAGACGCGGGGATCAAAATAGACCAAGACCTAACTTGACTTGATTGATCACATTAAAAATCAACCCAGGATACTTATAGTTCTAAGCTAACAAGGAGAAAGGGCAAGAGCACTAAAGATTTGTCTCAAGTTATAAGAGACACAATAGCTATTTTTGTGGAAGAATTTGATAAGGCAAGTAACTAATTGAGTAAAGCATTGGAATATTATTAAGACACTGAAAAAGGATGAAAGTTAATGAGGTTTTAACAAAGTTACCTGACCTTAACAAGTTAGAGTGACACAAGATGACAAGAAAAAGTAGTTGTAATTGTGATACTATAGATATTTTCTTCACCATACCATATGATGAAAAAGAAATTTAGGTGAAAGCATTATTGAGTGGAGAGATTTGAGAGGCATACCTTGAAGGTTTTATGGTCATTTCCTTGGATAGGTTAAATTTGTAATTTCTTGGACAAGCTAAACTTGTAGGTTAAACTTTTTTTTATGCAATAGTATTTAAGTTTCTGCAGCAAGTTCCTTAAAATGCTAAAACTGAGTATTGCTTGATTGTCTTTTGCAGTTTCCCTTGCATTTTAATTTAAGAAAGTTCGGATGTATGTTTGTCATATGCTTTTTTTTGCCCATGATAATAGGCATTATAATGGATGTAATAAGATCTGAAAATACTAGTAAATGGTTACGCCTAAAGGAAAATTTGGTTAACTCACTTGGTTTGATCCGAACAAAGTGACTCATTTGATACAGGTCAATTTAGTTTGGTTTGGTAAAATTTGATTTGATTTAGGTTAGTCTTGTTTTGTTCTATTTGATTAAATTTAATTTGGTTTAATTGATCTTATTTAATTTAGTCTGGTTTAATTTGATTTAATTGAGAGGAAGAATAAAATTACTTAAATTTAGTTATAAGGATATTTTTGATATTTTATAATAATATGAATTATATTCCTTATAAAAAATAATAACAAACAACAGAATTACATTCCTTAAATTTAGTCCTTAACCTCACCAAGGAACAAGGTCACCCCATAACTTCTCAACTACATTTGAATTGTAGAGAAGAGTGAGCGGTGCAAGCCATAGATTCGCCTCCCACATCAACAGAAGGCTCGAACTAACCACCTCAAGAGGGATCGGTCTATTTCTGCACTCATGACACTCAAGAGTGTTGAAACTTACTCAAGAAGTCAGTTGGGTCATAAAAAATGACACCAAGGTGGGAGAATTTTGCCCACTGCTATCAGGCGTACACCCATCAAATACATTCGGCGCAACAACTTGGAAGATTAATCAAACCGGCGCAAAGCTGATTCGACCCCTAGACGAGAGTCAGAACCACCTCAACATCACTCCCCGAGTAGTTAGAATGATCGTCGAGATCATCGCCAAGATCGTCAGGACAAAGTTGCCCGCCGAAGAGACAATAACATGATCTTAAATAACTCCATTGATGGATACTCCAACCGTGCCAGGAGGGCTTACGAACGAAAGTTGAAAAAGTACAATGTCAACAATGGAAGAGGTCGGCAAAAATACCCTCTTTATAAACTTCGGGCCCTATGATTCAAAAGAAGATATCACCCTTCACGATGATGCCTTAGTGATCCGTGCTACTATAGCTAACTACAACAGGAAAAGAGTGTCCATAGATACGAAAAGCTCAATAAATGAGTTGTACAAAGAAGTTTTTGATCGAATACAAATGACTAAGAGGAGTTACGGCCCATGTCAGCCACTCTATTTGGATTTACAGGTCATGAGGTACAACTACTGGGGTAGATTACCCTATCTCTCTCACTAGGTTAGGAACTCTTGAGACAAACTCGGAACACCATCTTCACAGTGGTCAATGCTTCATCCTCTTACAATGTCTTCCTTGGAAGACCGGTTCTTAGCTCATTCCGCGTTGCGATCTCCATTTTTCATCATAAACTAAAGTTTCCGATCGCAATTGAGTCGGCTTAATCAATGGAGATCATAGCACCACTAGAAAATGCTATGCAAAGATGGTTCAAACTGACCTCAAGAAGGTACGAAGAACTCAGAGAAGGGAGGTACACTCCTTACAAGAAATATTTGTCTCTCAGTCGGGTCATGAGTAAGAAGAAGCTCAAATCATACTCGGCCTACCGGATTGTGTTACTCAGATAATGGTTGATTTGGCACTTGAGCTTAATGAAAAACTGTTTGCTTGTCTCATCCGGAACAATGATGTCTTTGCCTGGTCACCCCATGAAGCACCGGCGTGGCATCCACCATGATGGATCATCGCTTAACATCCTTCCGGAGTCCCGACTATTCAGTAGAAGAAGCAACACTCCGTACCTATTCAAGATAAGGTGATTCCCATCAAGGTCACCGAGCTCCTGAAGGCAGTACATATTCGCGAGGTCCAATTCCCTCCCTAGTTGGCGAATGTGGTATTGATATTTTGACCTGCTCTACAGGTTGGCATTGGCTTGGTTGGTCAACACATGTCTCAACTATCAGAACCACCAACCTTTGCCTCACTATCCCACCGAGTTATTAAAACTTCCACTGTATCTTGCCCTTCGACCAATAGACATCGTTAGTCCATTCCACCATGACAAAACGAAAAGAAATTTCTTCTAGTTGCAATAGACTACTTCTTGAAGTAGGTGAAGGCTGAGACATTGGCTTGAATCAGAGAGGAAGTCATCTTCAAGTTCCTATGACAAAATAGAGTATGTCGATATGGCCTCCCTCGCAAGTTGGTGTCGGATAATGACCGACAATCTCAATGTCATAAGCTCAAAGAATGATGCAAAGGTTTTGGCATCCATGAGGCTTTTACCTCAGTTTATTATCCTTAAAGCAACGGTCAAACATAGGTCATTAACTAAAATTTTTTCCAAGGATTAAAGATCAAGTTTAATATTCTCTAGGCTTATCTAATGACTCCACATAGCAGCATAGAGATGACTCCATTCCGCCTAGTTTTTGGCAGAATTGCATTAATCACGGTTGTGATTAGCTCAAGTTGACCATGATCGACATGTACGGAGATGTCAAGGAAACTCAAGCAAGAGGCTCGTCAAACTAGACCTTGTTACTGAGATTCGAGAGAAAGCAATTATGTTGCTCAAGGCCTACCAGCAACGCATATGTCTGGCTTAGAACAAGCACATCATCCCTCATTCCTTCCAAGTTGAAGATTTCTTCTAGAAAAAGGTAAAGCCTATAGGAGATATTGGCAAGATGGAGCCGCGTTGGGATGGACCTTACCGAGTTACTCATTGACTCGACTGCTGATCTTATTACTTAGACGAGCCAAAGGAAAGGAACTCAAGTGGCCTTGAATGCAATGCATCTAAGGCCCTGTCATATCTAATAATCCGGGTACCACTGACATCACCCTTGTCTCAACCTCAGTCGCCGACATCGCCCTTGTCTCGACTTCAGTCATCGACATAGCCTTTGTCTTGGTCTCAATCACCAACATCGTGTTCGATATTATTATTATCCCTATTAGGTGGGTTTATTTGTAAGTTGCACATGTAAATACAATCTGAGCCCCTAAAGTGATCTAACTTATGTTTATTGGGTTTCGGATTATTGGATGCGGGTTCAATGTATAGAACCCTTTAGATCAATCTGTTATTATCTATGGGCTGATAACAAATTAGATTTCTATATAAAGGGGAGGTCCCCAAGGGTTTAAGTGATGATCATGACCTAGTTTCTTGTTCCCCATTGACAAGAAATTTTACGGCGCCGTCAAACCTAAACCTCTTGGAAGATTCTCCTTCTTTCCGCTGCATCTTCTTCCACAGGGATCAAGCCGACGTCGCTACGACAAGGACAATGGCTCTTCAATCAGGTTCTTTGCCTTTCGGTTTACATCTTTTATTTTGTTATGCCATGATTCGATGAAACAATAGATCCATGCTCATGCACATTATGTTTTCTCTTCGAGTTCTTATTTTGTTTCTAGAATTCATGTGATTAGGAGAAAACACAATGTTCTATTAATTGGTATCAGAGCCTTGGCTTTGTTTCATTATTTTTTGGTAATAAAGTTTTTTTTTGTCGACTTATTGTATATATGCTAGATTAAGTTTTCCTAGTATAATACATTTTTTTATTGTCAAAAATCATGTAAAAGAAAATTCTAGGATAGACTTGTTTTCTAAGTTTTTCATATTTTATGTGAAACATATGAAAACGATGGAAGAACTATCATGTTTAATCAAATTTTTAGGTTAAAATGTGATGGTTTAATCAATTGACTTGGTCAATCAATTGATTATCAAATCTAAAATTGTGAATAAAATAAATTGAAATCAATTATCATCTTAAATTGTGATAAGATGAATTAGGAATTAATCGATTAAATTTTTTATCAATGAAATTTCTTTCATGTGAATTTTTTTCCCAGCGAAGAAAAATAAAATTTGCAAACAGATAAAAAATTTAATCGATTAAGCTAATACTAAAAAAAAAAGGAAAAAGTGAATTTTCATAAAACAGTAAAACAAAAAAAACTGAAATGAAATGCATTAATATCTGAGTGAAGTTTACAAAATGGCAATGCATAAATTTGACTGAAGATAAAAAATATTTAATAATTGATCATAAACAAGTTCCTAAAAACTCAATTGAAAGGATTAAAGCTAGATACAGTGAAACAATGCAATACCAAGTTACGAATCTGAAACGAAATGCAGAACAGAACAGACAGCAGAAATGGAAATTACAGCTAATAAAACAAAATTAACTAAGAAATCTAAACTCAATCACTCCTTAGCTCAAATTGCTCTTGTTGTCACGCCAAGGGACGAACCCGCAGCTAGCGTATGTGTTGGTAGACGTATATCTATCCTTCGAAATGCCCAAAGAAAATAGCAATCGATTTCATTCAATCTCACTGTTATTGCATGATGATTTGGTCGCTCGAGCCTCCAAAATAGTGCTCGGATGAATGAAGATGGTGGCAAACTAAATTGTGAATGTTGACATATGAGACCTCAAAAACTCTGTCTTGGGAGATTCAAGCTGGAAAGTTATAGCCTCCCACGACCTAACACTTTTCTAATGAAGGATCGAGTGGACGCGCCTCCGATTGAAGAGAACTGAAGAAAAACGATGAACAACGAAGAAATGGAAGCTTGCGGCGAAGACACGACAAGGTGGGCGCGGCAAATTCTGATAAATAGTTATCAACGGATGACCAAGTCGGGGATAACTGTCTATCTTGGAGTGCCACTGTTAGATGATGATATGGGTCAGGATCTGCCTTGTGGTAGCTCGGATCCTCCAGATATGCAACGGATGTCCAGATCAACTCTATCTGTGAATGGACGCTCTAGAGCCTCCTTGCTTGATCCAACGGTTGATTGAGCTCTGATTGGGATGAAACCTTCAGATCTTGATCATAGAGCTTGATCAACCCTAACCCAGCTCGGATTACTTCAGATCGTCCCGGATGGCTCAGATCTAGCCGCTCTTGAATCGACGCCCGGATTAATCGTAGGCTTGATAATTCGATCCGGTTCACATCCGACTCAGGTTTGACCCAGTATGCCCTAGGTCCAGGATCCTTTCATGCCTACAAAAATATATCAGAAAATTAGTGGCCAAATAATCCAAAAATTATGTAATTTTAAAATTAAGTCCAAAATAAGATAAAATTTCCAAAACCTAGGGTAATTTCACAATTAACCAATAAAAACATAGGTCAAACATGGATTTTAGCAATTAAAATAATCAATAAAATGGTGCTTATCAATCCTCAAGGTCACTCGATATCAATCTCATTTCCTCATCCGTTCCCAGATTGAACTCACACCCTACTTGGCCCGCTGAAAATATATAAGGGGGTATATGAATAAGTGTTGATGCAGTCTGACCCTGATTGTTGTTTTAGTGTTGACATCAATTTTAGTTTAAGTTGATGAGATGATTGGGATTAAGTCCTGGTCGTGGACTAGGCATACCTCGTGGGACTAGGTTTGATGAAAGCCTGGCTTGGAGGGTCAGGTCCTAGCTTGAGAAGCTAGGTGGATGAAATCCTAACTTGGAGGGTTAGGTGTAGAAAAATCCTAGCTTGGAGGGCTAGGTGCGAAAAGTCCTAACCGGGAGGGTTAGGTGTGGAAAAATCCTAGCTTAGAGGGCTAGGTGTGGAAAAGTCTTAGCTTGGAGGGCTAGGTGTGAAAAGTCCTAGCTTGGAGGACTAGGTGCGAAAATTCCTAACTCGGAGGGTTAGGCGATTGGAAATCCCGGTGAGTGAAGCCGGGTCCTGGTGAGTGAAGCCAGGTTGACTGAAATCCCGGTGAGTGAAGCCGGGTCCTGGTGAGTGAAGCCAGGTTGACTGAAGTCCTGGTGAGTGAAGCTGGGCACGGAGTCTTGGTCCGAGGGACTGAGCACGAGTCAGGGGAGGCTGGGATCCAGTTCTCTTGACTTATAGTGGGTTTGGCCTAGCCTGGATCGGTCTGGTGACCGATCAGGGAAGTTGGCACGAAGTTCCCTCTTGGATCAGTCTGGTGACCGATCCAGCTATGTCTGATCGGTCTAGTGACCGATCAGGGAGCATAGAGTTCACTTCCTGCTCAGCTCCTGATCGGTCTGGTGACCGATCAGGGAGCATACAGTGGGTTTTGGGAACCTTACTGCTTGGCTCCTGATCGGTCTGGTGACCGATCAGGGATACTGTTCAGATCGTTCTAGTGAACGATCAAGTGTCGCGAGTTCCTCACTATGACCGATCAGGGCGGAGCCTAATCGGTCTGAGCATGCCCTGATCGGTCTGGTGACTGATCAGGAGGGTTGGACTGCGAAGCTAAGAAATCACCCTGCAAAGGGGTGGATCGGTCTGGTGATCGATCCACAACTTGGGATCGGTCTGGTGATCGGTCCCGGAGAAGTCGCAATTTCTGATTAGGCGTTGGGGACCGATCAGGATGGAGCCTGATCGGTCTGAACCCACCCTGATTGGTCTGGTGACCGATCATGAGGCTCTCTGATCGGTCCGGTGATCGATCACTTTAATTCAAAGGCGCTGTCAGATGCTCTGATCGCGTCTGATCGCACTCTGATTCCTACTGATACACCACTGATATGTTCTGATGCTTTGATCTTCTGTTGATTTGCTGCTCTAATGTGCTGTTAAGTGTGCAGGTGACTTAGAGATCATCCAAGGGAAGTCAAACGAAGGTTTTTGCTACAGCAGGTTTGTCCGTTTACTTCCGCAGGTTGTAACGTCCTCTGCGCGAGCTGTAGCGGCTGAGGAGCTGATGACCTGGGGCTCGACTGGAGGGGTTTCAGTGAGTCCAGATAAGGTCAGGGGTAGCTGCCTGCTGCAGGTGAGCAGCTGGAAGCTGCTGCAGAGGAGCGTGTGACCTGGCGATGGAAGCTGGTTAAGCTGTGTAGCGGAGAAGAGCTGAGCAGAGTTTTTTTTGATGAAGTGCTAGAGTTCTTGTTCTCCATATCGAAAAGCTTTTGCTTTACACTTGTGCGATTACTCTACTGTGAATCTTGAGCAACCTTGTGATACTTGAGCACTTGGGAAGAAGAAACAAGAAGCTTGGCGAGTCCATCAGCGAGAAGACACGAAGAAGGGAGTTCTTGCGTGAGATCTGCGCTGAGTGGAGCTCGGTGAGGAGTTTGCTTGTGTTCTTGCAGTTCTTAGTGCTCAGTAAGATCCTTCTTGTGTTTCCTGTACTTAATACTTCATCATCTTGAAACGCTGTGGAGAGGTTACTCTATCGAGAAGGAGGTTGCATCCGGATTTTCCGGGGCTTGATCTGCCGACGATCAAGGGATCGCCCACCTTAAGAGCACGCCAAGGAGTAGGGGCAAGTTATCCTCGAACCTTGTAAATCCTCTTTGTTAGCGTTTTGTGCCTGTGCTTAGCCTAGGGTTTAATCTCTGCATTACTCTGTTTTTGCAATTCTTCCGCTGTGCTACTAACCTCTGAGTGCAGAAATTCGAAAAGTGCTAAGTTTCAAGTGTCTGACTATATTCACCCCCCCCCTCTCTAGCCATCCAAGTTCCAACAATAAGGAGGCAACATAACCGCCTCATCAATGAGATCATTTCTCTCGAGAGATGTGGACAACTTCCTCATCCATTCTTAAATTGAGCCCACGCCCTACTTGACCCTCTAAAAATGCATAAGGGGTACATGGATAATAAGGATACAACACAACCGCTTCATCAATGAGATCGTTTCTCCCAAAAGATGCGGACAATTACTGTGAATATTCCCAAAGATGTGACATCAGATTAACAGAGAAGTGGTTGTCAAATTTGATCACTTGGTTACCCTCCTTCAAACACATGATGCTTAGTGAATAAAGATAAAAACTAACAATTGTCAAATATGATTCCATTACTGACTCATACGAAAATGATAGAAGAGAATGAAATATCTGATATAGAGATACTTCTCTGATGGCCATATAAATACTAAAGAAGTTAAGCACAAATACTAGTAGAATTTTGTTGAGACTTCGTCATTAATTATTTCTACAATTATTAATTATAAAAAATATATAATAATCAATTTTGATTATAAGATGCAGTAAATATTAGGAATACTAAGTAAGACTTCATGTATTAAAAAAATATATAGATTTCATTTTTAATTTTAAATGATATTTTATTTCATAATATTTATTCGATAATAAACAAAGAAGTCATAAAAATTTATAATTTTAATTGTTAAAGTAATAAGTTTGAATCCCTTCCTAAACATGTTAAACCAGTTTTATTCTCTAACCAAAAAAACCTACCTCCCGTTCCCCGGCGCACTTCACCGATCGAGCGTTAGAACCTTCCTCCTGGGGAAAATGAGTAGCATCAAGGAAGGTGGAGAGGAGTAGCTCGCACTCGCGAGCAAGGTCGGACAACCTGATCAGGTAGAGCCTTCCGCAAAGCCCTAAAAGTGTACCTCAGTTGCCTCTCCTCTTTGCTCTGCAGGTTCGCTTCTCCTACCTCCCTCTCCTCCCAAAAGTAGTGTCTTCATCGATCTTATTGACGCCGTCGTCTCAACTTCCACAACGACTCCGCACCTCCCCTCCCAAAGACAAAAGCCATATGTGAGGTTTTCAATGCCCCCGGTGGAGCCACCGCGCCTTTGCTTCTTCCAACTCGCCTTCCACTTTCCTCCTTTTCTTTCACCCATTCTGTCCTGGCGGAACTTTTCGTCATCCTTTACAAGGATGAAATATTTCGGTAGGCTGTTGATTATCTTATTGCTTTTGCTCCTGCTTGAGTGCTTTTGATATGCAATTTGTTCAATTGCCACCCGCGACGTGCCCTTTCCTCATGGAAATATCAAGTCCTAGTGTCAAGGTTGTATTTTGAAAAGAAGGGTATTCTAGTTGAATGAAGGTCAGATTAACTTCTCAAAAATTATCTTCTTTTTTTAATGGTTTCTTATTTGATTGTGTTGAGTGTGTTCATCTTTCTAAGAATCATAAAGTAGTGTGTTGATTTTCTACTCCATGACATATCATAGTTGATGAACTAACCATAAAAATATTAGTGAATTCTGAGTTTTAGAGGGAAAAAGCTAGGTTTGTGATCTACGAGTTAAACTATGGAGACTATTTGAGTGTTTTTGTATTCTAGAATTGTTACTAGAAAAGTTTCTTTCTAGTAGATATGAGAACTTATGCCCTGAAATTCATAACATATATTTCTTTCTTATGGTAGCTTGCGTCAATCTTCAACTTCCTCTATGTTAGGCTCATTTCCTACTGCTTAAGCTCCTCCTCTTCAACTGTTATTTCTTTCTTTGCTAGATCTCTAAGGGGTGTGGTTTGTTTTCCTGTTTGGTTCCCTAGGTTTTCAGACCACTATTGAACATTGCCGCAGAGTTCTCATCTGAAGAGCTCGAGATAGTGCTTGACGTCGAGCAGCACGCTGCATGACGTGCACATGCCTTTGCTAAAGGTTCATACTTTCTTGTTGTCACTTAAACAGTGTAGTTTTAACCTTCCTTATCGATTTCTAAAATTACATCTCATGTTATCTTGAAGAACCGTACATTTTTTTGCCAAGGCTAAGTAGATGCAGTTTGATTTGCGTTTCCTGTTCTGCAAAGTTTAATGCGTGCTTCGTAAGTAATATAACGGGTTTCTCTTTTTGTGTTTTTTTTACTCTTTCCTTCATGTTCATGCTCTTGTTTTTTTTTTTTGGGGGGGGGGGGGACATTTTTTTTACATCAACAACTGTAAGATGAAGAAGAATGACTTGAACGTCCGGTGCATCTGGGGCAAGGTTATGCGCCCCCATGGAAACAGTAGCATTGTTCGCGCCAAGTTCAAGACTAATCCTCCGCCTAAGTCCATGGTGAGGAGGCTCATGAATTACTCATGTCAATTTTCGAATCCCTAGTTGTCCATCCCATCCTAAGTATCAATACTTTTTGTGATTCCTTTTCGGCCTCAATTTATTTGTTAATTTAACTCGTTTATCTGTTTTCAGGGTCAAAAGGTCAAAGTGTTCATGTATCCTAGCAACATCGGAGGTGAGATTCAAATCCTTGTGTTGGATGTGATCACGATGTTAGTATGTCATAGGTAGTTCCCAATGCTATGACTTTTGTGATTTTTGTTGCTATTATCTTTGATCAAGTGAAACGATTAGCCTGTTGTCTTGGCTCTACTAACTGGTTCCTGGTTGAAACCACTGAAATTGAACCATCACATGTCATATTAAATGATTAAATACTCTATTCGCTAGCTAATGAATAAACATTAAAGATTGTAGCCCTATACCTATACCTTGGCAATTCAATATTTAAATATTCTAAAACGTTTTCTAATGTCAAATTAGATTAATCATTTAACAAAAGCTACCTAAAGGTTGCAACTTTTCCTTCCTTGAGACAATGATCAACTGGCAATTCTTGGCTTGTGGTTTGTGGTCACCCGTTGATATTCAATATTTATAAAGCATAAAAATTAAAGATTAAGATGAATGCAAGAAGAAAATATCTCTGGTGCATGAGGTCAATTTGGAATCTTTATTTTGCATTAAATGATTAGGATTTGGATGTCTTTTTTTATATTTGTTTTTTCTTTTATTTTAAATTTGTTTGATGAGAAATAAGGGAACAGATTAAGGAAACACTGTTCTGATGCAACAGTTCACTTCTCTATTATTTATCACGTCCATGTGATATCACCATCATGAGTTTTCATAAGTTCTCTAATTCAATAAAATGTCAATATCCCAAAAAAAAATGTTTTGAGTTACTCCTAAGAGATTTCTACTTTTGTTTCTTAATCAGGTGAAATTTACAATTTGTTGTGATAGTTGAGGTGCAGTTTGTGGTTATATTTGAGACATACTTTGGCACTAGAGTTGCAACTTAGTTCTTATTAAAAGTAGCTTCTTGTTGCTAGTTACTTGAGTTTTGTTACTCCTTGAACTTGTTAGTGTGCACTCGTATTTCTAGTTGATAGTAGAGTTTGCCAGCCTGGCAAATTCAAACATCTTAAGCAATTTCAACTAGGTTATTTCTATTCCATTTGATGAGGCTTGGAGTTTAGTATGTACTCTGATCCGAGGAAGAGTGAGACCCCAGATCCACATGTGGAAAGGTCTGGTCAACGACCAACGTGGAGAGATGAGTTGTGTCGTAGTCTAGAATAAGAGGCTTATTGAAGTGGCAAGGAGGAACAACAAACTGGCCAACTGACGTCTCCGATCGGCTGTTGCCGATCGAACTAACTTGCCAATTGAGTTTGGCTAGGTATGTCTATCGACTGGTCCTTCCCCTTAGCTGAGCCGGTCGGAGGGCTCATGTCAGCCGCTCTACAGTCTCTCAAACAGATCTGTCCCATGCGGCTTTCGCCTGTGTACCTGAATTTACCTGAATAGATATGATTTGTGTCTATAAAAAAAAAAATTTAAGCAAATTAAATCCAATCACAAATGCTTTCGAAAGATTTTTCAAGTAACTATGAAATTCTAAAAACTTATTATTCAATTCTAGCAACAAAAAAATCATTAAATTCTAGCATGCAAACATATTCAATTGGCTAAACAAGATTTTGGAACCCAATATAAATTTCTACCTACTGGGTTTATCAAAAATTTTGGTGGAATATAGTTTTTGTAACTTTTGCTATTTGTCTATTTAACCCCTATGGTTTCTCAAATATCAATTAAGTCTTCCAGTATATTTAACATTTCTTTTTAGAGTATATGAAGTTGAACACATAGAATTTTTTAATATTTATATTTATTCTTTTAATTTCTCATTTTCATCCTTAAGTTTGTCATAATGTTCTAATGGACATGATGTTGCTAATTAATTTTAAGATCAATATTTTCTTTTTTGATTTTACATATTTTGACCTTAACTTACATAAAGATCTAGATAACAATTTAATACCTTGATAAATTTGTTCAGGGGAAGTCGACATACCTCACTTACCATGTCGGACTCATAACTTGATTCTCCCCCTTCATCGTTATTTTCCTCTGAAGTAGCTCCCTCTTCATGGATGCTCTCTTCTTAGTGACTCACCATAAGTGCTAGTCCGACGTACTCCTCGAGTTCAAACTCTTCCGATGATAACTCGTTCCACGTTGCTTTGAGATCTTGTGTTTGGACTTTCTCGTTCCTTTCTTCTTGTCTTTTTCCTTGTTATTCAGTATTGGACAGTCGTCCGTGATGTGCCCTTTTTCGTTGCAGTTATAGTACCTTACCCTTCTCTTTTTACGAAATAGCTTCGTTGTCTGCTTCTTCTCAAAGTTGTTAGATTTAAAAAAGGGGAAAACTTTGTTACCATATAAGTCGTTTTGGGATGTGTCTGAATCCGATTCGACTTTTTGGACTTTTAGTGCTAAATTTTAATTTAATTCCTTTTCTTTTCTTTGTTCTACGCATCAAGATTCGTGAAATTCCAATGTTGAAAACAAACTTTCTAATTAAGCTACTTATCTTGAGGTCTTTGAAGATGTGGTAAAAATCGACAATTGATGTTCATTCTTATGTCCTCGAGAAGGCATTAAGTGTATATCTTAATGAGTCTCAATTTGTTACCATTTCTCCGAGGTTGGTGAGTCTGGTGATCAGTTTCTTGAGCTTGGCGTGTAGTTGAGCAACCAATTCTCCCTTTTCAAGGTGGAGGTTACCGAGTTGGTTCTGGAGCAGGTTTCGTCTTGCTAACTTAGCCTTCGAGGCTCCTTCGTGGAGCTCCAGGAATTTCTCTCATAGTTCTTTGGCGGAGTCATAGGCGTCAATCCGGTTGACTTCTTGCAGTGACAGTATGTTGAGTAGGTGGAACTCAGCCTTACTATCGGCCACATCCTCTCTTTGCTTTTTGGTCCATTGGTACTCTTCAATTTCTCCTCTGTCCTCATTTTTCGGTACTTCTAAATCATATTTAATTATTAAAATAATTTCAAAATCTATTTTAAAAGTACCTTTATTTTCTTTTTCCGGGTGGTGAATTCTCATTCGAACTTCAATGGGTGAATACTTGATCTGACCATCGTCTTGTTGCTTTAGACGACGATTAGTCCTCCTGAAACGGTTGGGCTCTAATACCAATTGTGGGTCCGAATCGGCCGGCTACAGGGGGTGAATAGTCCTGCAATAAGGTTAGCACTTTTCTCTTGCATTTGCTTAAAAAGGATAAATAATTTAATTAAACAAATAAAACAGCATAAAAGAAAGGGTAAGAGACACAGAATTTACTTGGTTTGCAACTGGAGAGGTTGCTAATCCAAGGAAAAAAAAACGCACTAAGGATCTCCTTCGTTGAAGGTGGAGTCTATTACAGACTTTGACAACTCCAAAATGAATGCAAAAAATAAGTTATAGTTGTTGTATTAAACTAAGAGGACGAAGTCTCTTTTTATAGCCTCGGGTCATATTAGAATGTTGGCTGACATGGCAGCTGAGCTGTCTCAGTTCAAGCAAGGGTGCATCAGTTCCAAACGGAGACGCCTTGATTCCAAGCGGAGGCGCTTCAGTTTTGCTGAGATGTTATCTTCTCGCCATCATTCGGCTGAGCTAGAGGTGCCCTCAAAGTTACCTGAGGCTCGTTGAGTGTTATTTATTCGAGGCATTTCTGGTCACAACTGTGCCTCGAATCCTTTTTCCAGCGTCTCTTCTGCTAGACAACCGAGGCACCTCCAATGACAACTGAGGTGCCTCGGGTCTTCAAGGTCAACTCCTGAGTTGACCTTCTTCGATCCCGCTCGCTTGGGTGATGATCCAGCCATCTGGAGTTGAGCTCACCCAAACCCAGCTCCGACCTTTTCCTTAAGCATGCTTTCTCCCCGGCTTCTCGTCCCTTGAACGTCACGTAGGTTTTTTGTCCATCAGTGTACTCTTCCGCAGCATCTCGTCCCTTGGATGCACCTTCCCGTGTCATCATTCTCGCTCGTTGTGTCTGTCGCTTAACTTCTTGTGCTCCTAAGTTTCTGCACACTTAGACACAAGACATCAAATACAACATAACCTAAGTTGACTTGATTGACCACATCTAAATCTTGATTATCTTACTGCTTTTGCTCCTACTAGAGTGCTTTTGATCTGCAATTTGTTCAATTTCTGCAACATGCCCTTTCCTCATGGAAATATCAAGTCTTAGGTGTCCAAGGTGGTATTTTGAAAAGAAGCGTATTCTAGTTGATTGAAAGTTAGATTAACTTCTCAAAAAATATCTGCTTTTTTTAATGTGTTGTAAAACTTTGATGATCAAACCGAGACCCATTACAAGGTTTATATAACATCCAAACCCTAATGACAAAAAAATAGAAAAGACTAAACTACCCTTGTAACTCACAACACTCCCCCTCAAGTTGAACATATATATCAAACATGTTTAACGTGCTAAGGAAAGAATTAAACACAGCTTGGGATATAGCTTTTGTAAACATATCAGCAAGTTGATCCTCAGATTTAACATAAGGCAAACATAGCTTTCCAGAATCAAGTCTTTCCCGAATAAAGTGGCGATCAATCTCGATGTGTTTGGTCCGATCATGCTGAACTGGATTATTTGCAATATTGATGGCAGCTTTGTTGTCGCAATACAGCCTGAGAGGTAATTCAGCCTTTAATCCCATGTCTTCCAACAAAAAACTCAACCATAACATTTCTGCAAGACCATGTGCCATAGCCCGATATTTTGCTTCTGCACTGGACCATGCACAAACACTTTGTTTATTACTTCTCCAAGTTACCAAGTTTCCTCCTAAAAAGGTGCAATAGCCAGAAGTGGATCTTCTATCATCTCTAGAACCAGCCCAATCAGCATCAGAATAACATTCCACTTTCAGATTACCACCTCCTTTAAACAGCAAGCCTTTTCCGGGACATGACTTTAAGTACCGTAAAATCTTATCAACAGCCTTCATGTGGATAGTTTTAGGAGCATGCATATACTGGCTCACTACACTAACAGCGTAGGTAATGTCATGCCTAGTCATAGACAAATAGAGTAATTTTTCAACCAACCTTTGATACGTTCCTTTCTCTAGATTTGTAAGATCTTCCCCATTAGAACTAGTAAGATCGTGACTTACTTCTATAGGTGCAGATGCTGGCCGACAACCCAACTTCCCTGTCTCCTTGAGTAAATCTAACACATATTTTCTTTGAGATATATAAATTCCTTCTTGAGATCGAGCAACTTCAATACCAAGGAAGTACCTCAATAGTCCAAGGTCTTTAATTTCAAACTCTGATATTAACTTGGACTTAAGAGCTTGGATTTCAATCTCGTCATCGCCCGTAATTATCATATCATCAACATAAACCAAGAGAATGGTAGTTCTGTCCTCTTTCCTGTTCACAAAGAGTGTATGATCAGCATTCCCTTGTTTAAAGCCAAACAATGTCATGGCTTTGCAGAACCTATCAAACCATGCTCTGGGTGATTGTTTAAGTCCATACAAAGCTTTTATCAACCTGCAAACATTTCCTTTTGTTTCAATTCCAGAAGGTGGTAACATGTAGACCTCTTCGTGAAGGTTGTCATTCAAAAAAGCATTTTTCACATCTAGCTGAAATAGCGGCCAATCATATTGAGAAGCAAGAGAAAGAATGACTCTGACTGTTTTGAGTTTTGCAACCGGAGCGAAGGTCTCTAAGTAATCCACCCCATATGTTTAAGTGAATCCCTTGGCAACAAGTCGGGCTTTATATCTGACTACTTCACCCTCTGAGTTATACTTGATAGCATAGACCCACTTAGAACCAACCAAACTCTTCCCCTTTGGAAGATCTACTAATTCCCAAGTACCATTCTTATTAAGAGCCTCCACTTCTTCATTCATTGCTTCCAGCCACCTTGAGTCCCTTACAGCTTCATGATTAGAAGAAGGTATAGTATGGTTTGATAGCTGTGAAACAAAGGCATGATATGAAGAAGACAAACGAGAATACGAAACGTGGTTAGAGATAGGATGTTGAGTACATGACCTGACCCCCTTCCTAATAGCATTTGGAAGGTCTACCTCATTCATGTTTAGGGGTGCAATTGGTTCAACCAATGAGGATACAGGATCAGGAGCCAAAGCTTCCGATTCAGCTAGCCGATCAGTAGTAGATCCTTGCTTATGTCTTCGTCGCTTGTAAGTAATAATTTCTTGTGAAGCCTGCAAGCCCAGTAATGAAGCATCATCTTTTTTATTTTCCATGACATCCAGTGAAATTGGAGAAGGAACCACTTGAGGAACAAGAGAAGAGGTAAGATTCTCCCCCTGAGGACGAGTCTGGGGAGAATAATAAGACTCGGACTCAAAAAAGGTAACATCTTTCAAGACATATCTAGTCCTAATAACAGGATCAAAGCATTTGTAGCCTTTCTAGCAAGTGGAATACCCTAGAAAGATTCCCCGTATAGAGCGAGGATCAAGCTTAGAGGATTTGGGACCAAGAACATGAATAAAACAGAGGTAGCCAATACTCGAGGTGTAAGAGAGAACAATATTATGTCAGGACGAAGAATAGTGAGAGGGGACTGATACCCGAGACCTTTTGATGGTAGACGATTAATGATATAAGCAGCAGCAAGAACAGCATCCGCCCAGAAATATTTGGGTAAATGGCGCTGAAATAATAATGCGCGTGTTGTTTCAAGGATATGACGATTTTTTCTCTCAGACACTCCATTTTGCTGTGGTGTGTAAGGACAAGATGACTCATGAAGAATTCCTAAATCCTCTAGAAAGTATTTAGGGACTG
>JAGFNQ010006878.1:38141-156367 GCA_024364735.1 Boesenbergia rotunda | reverse complement strand
TATATAAAGAATTTATATAAATAGGATTTATTTTTCATGGAAATTAAAATGAACCATGGATTGGTTTATTTTATTTTATAAAATCAATAATGGATTGATTTACCATGATAAAGAAATTTATATAAAGTAATTTATATAAAGAAATTTCTTTCCATAATAAAAGGGGAGACATGGTTGTTTTTATTATAAATAAAGTTATAATAAAACTTGGCATAACGGAATAATTCATAGAAAAATTTATAAGATAAATTTCTTATGAAAATTTATTCCGTTAAAAGGATACTTGGCGATTAAGAGGCTACTATATAAAGGTACCAAGGCAAGGCTTGGAAATCAATCCAAGAGATCAAGGATTCTTGCCTAGCCTCTCTCCCTCTCCTTCTCTCCCTCTCCCTCCTCTAGTGGCGCGGCCCTAGAGGCCCTCCTTTTGGTTGCCGTGAGCTTCCACCACCAAGAAGAGGCCGAAGAAGAAGAAGAAGCGGGCGCGACTCCTTCCTTCCTCCCGGAATCTTGATTCCGTTCTTCGTTTGGTGGTTAGTCTTTCCATCTCTCTCTTGGTATTCTTGTCGTGCCTTTGGAGAATCTAGTAGTTCTTGTCGGCACGAAACTCGTGGCTTTGCGAAGTCATCCCGAAGAAAACTCGGCGTGGACGCGAATAGAGGCGATGCTTCCAAGGGACGCTACGGTTGGATCTCGTCCCTTTCTACGAGTTACGCGAGGTATTAAGTAAATTAGTTTACTTTCTGCAAAATTTTAAATGTATGATCATGTCTCCACAACATAAGGTTGCATTTTAGATACGTGATTAAAATAATTTGAGAAATTATTTTTGCTAAACCTTCCGCTGCATGTAATTAAATTTTAAAATTACGAACCCGTATCCATGTCAACATGCACCCGGTCCCAACAGTGGTATTAGAACCGGTTAGTGTTCGACATAATCGTATAATTGTTTTGCGGAAAACTTTGTCATGATCTCAATTTTGGAAAATTTTTGAATTATGGAAACTTTCCAATTATGATAAATTTTAGATTTAGGAATTTCAAAGTTTGGAAATCCTCATGAAATTTCGCAAACTTTTGAAATATCCTAGTTTCTGAAATTTTATGATAATTGTGAAAACTTCACATTTTTGGAAACTTTCAAATTTTGGAAATTTCCTATTTTGGAAATTTTCAAATTTTGGAAATATGTAAGTTTTCTTTGTACCAGAAACTTACAATTATTCTGAAAACCTATTATAAAATCTCGCAATTTTGGGCATTTTCTTTCAACAAAGTCTAGACAAATTTATGGATTATTAATTGACAATTAAATTCGAATTGGTTTTAAATTATGAACAAAATTTTTTATTTTGTATTGACCCTCGGGGAGCTATCCAATTTAAAGTTAGTTGTTGTAATTTAATTTCCTATTTTGAATAAAATTGTCATGTTTAATTTGGTTACGCCTCGGGGAGCGGACCAAATTAGATTTACAACAAATTCCTTTTTTTTGGGTATCTGAGCCTCGGGGAGCCACCCAAAGAAAATAATTTGTTGAAATTAATAAATCCATAAATAAAATATGTAATCAAATCTTGGAAATTTTGAGGTGATTCTCAAACGATAATTTCCTTATTTGATTTAAGAGGTGATGCTCTTACATATTGTTGTCTCCAAAATTAATTAGGAAAATGGTTTCCTATAGAGTTTTCTTAAATAAGATTTTCATGAAAATAATATGTGGTTGAATTAAGGGAATTTGTCTCTTAATTTAATAAGATTTGATTTAGAGAAATCAAAGTCTTAAACATATTATTTCCGAAATTGATTATGACAATTTAGGAAATTGTTTCCCAAAACAATTCCTTGAATAAAGTATGAAATTAGAATTAGGAAATCCGGTTCCTAATTCAATTAATGAGACTTGATAAATTAAGTCACATACATACTTTATTAAGGAAATCGTTAGTACATGACATAATTATATGTCATGAATGTGCTTAGAAAAGAAAGGATGAGACCCAAAACCCCTTACAAAATATTAAGGCCAACACCTTCCATTAATATGGTTAGAACCGGAGTTTTGTTTCTCGTTTGGGTTGATGGACACATCCATGCCCAGCTTGAACCTCAACATGTTCAAACCATGGAATTAGTTTATGATTAATATAGTTGGAGTCAGAGGTCAATCTTTAGTTTTGGTTGTTGGACACATCCAAGCCTAACTAAACGGTTGAATGAGCTCCAACCATATTAAAACTATTTCTTGATTAATGGGTCAGCCTTAAGCTTGGAGCATCGATTTGTTGTGCCACAGCCAAGGTCGATGTAAAGAGAGGTGCAGTTGGGTGCTATGTATAATGTTGCATACTTGTTAATGAGTTAACAACCCAATGATTTATGCAAACATTCAATTAGTTGATAGCATAAAGTGATAGTTACATATATGTGATATGTAATCGGTATAATTACTTACCTTCATAGCCAAGAATAACTTGATGGCCACAGCCATGGTTGTTCTTATCTATGGTTGGATATCGACCTATTTGGAGATGTTCCTACGATCTCCTGAATTGATAAAAAGGGTTATTCAATTCGAAAAATAAATAGGATTTAATTAATGTTGATGCATTCTTTATCATTCTTCTCACATAAGCTCAATTTGTATTTCTAGGATAATCACTCGATCATGTCTTCTCTGAATTTGCGTTCCATTTTGGACACCAATAAGTTAACTAAGGACAAAAGGATTGAAAAAGCACCAAAAGGCACTTGCCATCATTGTGGCAAGGAGGGCCACTGGCAAAGAAACTGCAAGGTTTATCTTGAGTCCTTGAAGAAGAAGGCATCCGATGCCCCATCCTCTTCAGGCATCTTCGTTATTGAATGTCATTCTATTTCCTCAACCACCTGGGTACTTGATACTGGGTGTAGCTCACATATATGTAATGACATACAGGGGCTAAGGAATAGAAGAAGACTCGTCAAGGGAGAAGCGAATCTGCGAGTTGGAAATGGAGCAAAGATTGCTGCTGTTGCCATCGAAACATATTTGCTAAAGCTTCCTACTGGACGTGTCTTAGAATTGGATAATTGCTATTTTGTTCCTTCATTAATAAAGAACATTGTATCTATTTCATGCTTGAATGAAAAGGGTTATCATTTAACTTTTAGTAACAATTGTTGTTACATAACTTTAAATGTGTTCTTTATGGGACCGGAACTTTGTGCAATGGTATCTACACGTTAGATTTATCCGGTGACGTTTTCAATATCGAAGTTAGCAACAAACGTGCTCGAATAGATAATCGAATAGACTCCTATACGTGGCATTATCGTCTTGGCCATGTAAGTGAGAAACGCATGACCAAATTACACCAATGTGGAATTCTGGAATCATTTGAACCCGGTTCATTTGATACATGCGAATCATGCTTAAAAGGCAAGATGGCAAATTACCCTTTTCCGGAAAAGGTAATCCAGTGGGAGAATTGCTTGGTCTAATACATACTGATGTATGTGGACCAATGTCAACTCTTGCACAAGGAGACTATAGCTACTTCATTACCTTTATCGATGATCACTCACGATTCGGGTATGTGTTCTTGATGAAACACAAATCTGAAGCTTTTGAGAAATTCAAAGAGTTTAGAAATGAAGTAGAGAAACAACTTGGCAAAAGTATTAAGAAACTTCGATCCGATCGGGGTGGTGAATACTTAACTCAAGAGTTTCAAGATTATCTTAGGGACAATGGGATATTGTCTCAATGGACTCCGCCATATACACCACAGCATAATGGTGTATCTGAGAGGCGTAACCGAACCTTGATGGACATGGTTAGATCTATGATGAACTATGCAACTCTTCCAAAATCCTTTTGGGGCTATGCACTTAAGACAACTGTTTACTTGCTAAACAGAGTCCCAACGAAGGTAGTCTCTACGACTCCATATGAGACCTGGAATAGTAAGAAACCTCATTTAACTCACCTTAAAATATGGGGTTGTCCTGCTTATGTGAAGCAGACTGTATCAGACAAATTGGATGCTAAGTCTGATAAATGTCTATTTATTGGATACCCTAAGGAAACGAAGGGTTACCAATTCTATCATCCCTTGGAACAAAAGGTGTTTGTTTCAAGGCATGCTGTGTTTCTGGAAAAAGAATTTCTTTTACAAGAAAACAGTGGGAGTGACATTGAACTTGATGAAGTTCAAGAAACTCCAATAGACATTACAGAGACACCTAGTCTAGACCCACAACCAATAACTCATAATGATGAGCTATCAGTTGAACCTAAAACAACACCACTTTTTCGTAGATCTGATAGGACACGCAATATTCCAGAGAGATACAGATTTCTCGTAAGTGAATCGAACGACGTGTTACTCATTAGCGATGACGAACCTATCAGTTATGATGATGTTCTGAAAAGTTCAGAAAGGGACAAATGGCTTGAAGCCATGAAGTCGGAAATGGATTCCATGTACGAAAATCAAGTATGGGACTTGGTTAACCCACCTGAAGGGATTAAGCCCATAGGGTGCAAGTGGGTTTTCAAGAAGAAAACTGACATGGAAGGTAATGTTGTTACCTTTAAGGCTAGATTAGTGGCAAAAGGATATCGTCAGAAACAAGGGATTGATTATGACGAAACCTATTCGCCGATAGCTATGCTTAAATCCATTCGGATGCTCCTGGCCATAGCAGCTCATTATGATTATGAGATATGGCAAATGGATGTGAAAACAGCTTTCCTTAATGGAAACCTGCTTGAGGATGTATACATGATACAACCTGAAGGTTTCACATCGGTTGATAAAACCAAAATATGCAAGCTTCGACGATCCATATATGGACTGAAGCAAGCATCCAGGAGCTGGAACATCCGTTTTGATGAGACAATCAAAGAGTTTGATTTCTCACAAAATCCTGACGAACCTTGTGTGTATAAGAAGGTTAGTGGGAGTGCAGTCGTATTCCTAGTATTATATGTCGATGACATATTACTTATAGGAAACGATATATCAGTCTTACAGTTGGTTAAAATTTGGTTGTCAAAAACTTTCTCCATGAAAGACCTGGGAGAAGCAACCTATATCCTTGGGATTAGAATCTATAGAGATAGATCAAAACAGTTGCTTGGTCTTTCGCAGTCTACATATATAGACCGAGTGCTAAAAAGGTTTAGCATGTCAGAATCCAAGAAAGGTTACCTTCCCATCAGGCATGGGATCAACCTTTCAAAGTCTATGTGTCCGCGCACAGAAGACGAGAGGATTTGCATGAATAAGATTCCTTATGCATCCGCGATAGGATCTATCATGTATGCTATGTTATGTACTAGGCCCGATGTATCGTATGCTCTGAGCCTCACAAGCAGATACCAGTCTGATCCAGGAATGGATCATTGGGCGGCTGTCACGACAATCCTTAAGTACTTAAGAAGAACTAAGGATGTGTTCCTAATATATGGAGAAGGTGATATGGTAATACGTGGGTATACAGATGCCAGTTTCCAGACAGTTAAGGATGACTCCAAATCTCAGTCCGGATACATATTTATCTTGAATGGAGTCGCAATAAGTTGGAAAAGATCCAAACAAGACACCGTAGCGGATTCCACCACGGAAGCGGAATATATTGCAGCTTTGGAAGCAGCAAAGGAAGCAGTCTGGATCAAGAAGTTTGTCTCAAAACTTGGCGTGGTTCCAACCATTGATGAAGCAGTGCCGGTTTACTGCGACAACAATGGAGCTATTGCACAAGCAAAGGAACCAAGGTCTCATCAGCGATCCAAACATGTGCTTCGCCGCTATCATCTGATCAGAGAGATTATAAGTAGGAATGATATACAAATTGAGAAAATTCCCACTAAAAGGAATTTAGCCGATCCTTTAACTAAGGCCTTGCCTCAAAGTAAGTTTGAGGGTCATGTTAGAGCCTGTGGTATTGGATACCGTAGCGATTGGCATTAGGCCAAGTGGGAGTTTGTTTGTATTGTGAGAGAAGTGTCCTAAGGCAATCGCCTTATGATTGTAATCATTTATTTTAATAAATGAATATTCACTATTTGAGTATACATGTTTGTGTATTTGATTGAGATCTTAAACTCATTTACTGAATGTCCGCAATACAATTCACAGCATGAGAGAATTTGTGATGAATTCACAACTAGTGATTATCTCTACATGTGCAATTGTGAAGTATTGAAATTGTCCCTAGTCGATGAATTGATAAATACGGACACTATCAATTCTGTTGAGACTAGCATGGGTTATTCTCTAATCATCTGATTCTCACTGGCTGGAGACATTGGGATGTCCGGAGATAAACATGAATGCTAGTTAAAGGAACTAGTTCATTGGAGTGACTAGCTGTAAAACTTCATATGGTAATCTACATATAGATATGTCAATGAAGTTCTTACTGCAGCTTAAGTGCGATGTTCCTTTGATTTACGATGTTCAAGTCATCTTGGTCATGGAGACTTATACTTTGACATCTTAAGTAAGCATCTCTAAGGAGGTGTGGACCTAGGATGGTTGGGTATAAGCCGAAGTGCCCGAAGATGTTTGAACAGCTTACAAAGGATTCACCACTCCTTGTGAGGAGATGTATACCCAAGGCCTATCGTCAGATTGTTACTCGAAGCCTCTGGCCAGAGTATCACATGTTCAGAGTATGAATCTCTCAGATACATGAGAGTAACTAGAATCCGTTGGACGAGAAAGACATTACTTGGGCTAGGTGTGACGTAGTCAGCCTAGTGGGGACTGACACATATAGACCGTGTCCTGAACCAAGTGGGTATAAGATGGTGAAGGGAATGAGGCACGATTCATTAAAGCTCCTGAAGGGTTTCAGAATAGTTTCTGAGGTCAACCGTTGATCTTTTGATTAATTAGGGATCATGATGTACTACTAGGTGCCACTCATGATCGATCTATAATTGGTTAATTATAGACAGCCAACATAAATCGAAAGCTTATTTAGTCACACGCACTACGAGTGATCCGAGGGATTTAAAACGAGTTGAAAATTGGATTTTCCGATCAAGAGAGATAAGTCGAATCTGAATTTTTCAGAGACGCGTCGGAAGCATAAAATGGCTAAGTCTTTTGAAGACTTATTGGACCAATTAAATGAGTTTAATTCGTACGGTTTCGGCTTGGGTTTGGCCGGCCAAAGAGGGTCCCTACCCTCTTTGTTTGGCCGACCACAATAAAAGGGGAGAACCAAATTGTTTGGTTCAAATTATAAAATAAACCGCGCGTGGTTTGATTTATAAAATTATGGATAAAGAAATTTATATAAACGGATTTATTTTTCATGGAAATTAAAATGAACCATGGATTGGTTTATTTTATAAAATCAATAATAGATTGATTTACCATGATAAAGAAATTTATATAAACGGATTTATTTTTCATGGAAATTAAAATGAACCATGGATTGGTTTATTTTATTTTATAAAATCAATAATGGATTGATTTACCATGATAAAGAAATTTATATAAACGGATTTATTTTTCATGGAAATTAAAATGAACCATGGATTGGTTTATTTTATTTTATAAAATCAATAATGGATTGATTTACCATGATAAAGAAATTTATATAATGAAATTTATATAAAGAAATTTCTTTCCATAATAAAAGGGGAGACATGCTTGTTTTTATTATAAATAAAGTTATAATAAAACATGGCATAACGGAATAATTCATAGAAAAATTTATAAGATAAATTTCTTATGAAAATTTATTCCGTTAAAAGGATACTTGGCGATTAAGAGGCTACTATATAAAGGTACCAAGGCAAAGCTTGGAAATCAATCCAAGAGATCAAGGATTCATGCCTAGCCTCTCTCCCTCTCCTTCTCTCCCTCTCCCTCCTCTAGTGGCGCCGGCCCTAGAGGCCCTCCTTTTGGTTGCCGTGAGCTTCCACCACCAAGAAGAGGCCGAAGAAGAAGAAGAAGCGGGCGCGATTCCTTCCTTCCTCCCAGAATCTTGATTCCGTTCTTCGTTTGGTGGTTAGTCTTTCCATCTCTCTCTTGATATTCTTGTCGTGCGTTTGGAGAATCTAGTAGGTCTTGTTGGCACGAAACTCGTGGCTTTGCGAAGTCATCCCGAAGAAAACTCGGCGTGGACGCGAATAGAGGCGGAGCTTCCAAGGGACGCTACGGTTGGATCTCGTCCCTTTCTACGAGTTACGCGAGGTATTAAGTAAATTAGTTTACTTTCTGCAAAATTTTAAATGTATGATCATGTCTCCACAACATAAGGTTGCATTTTAGATACGTGGTTAAAATAATTTGAGAAATTATTTATGCTAAACCTTCCGCTGCATGTAATTAAATTTTAAAATTACGAACCCGTATCCATGTCAACATGCACCCGGTCCCAATAATATCTGGTCGAGTACAAAGCATGGCGTACATGATAGACCCTATAGCGGATACATAAGGTGTAACGACCCGGAAAATCTTCCCGAAAAATCTTCTCAATATTTTTTTTAAAATATTGATCATGTCTAAATAGTTTTTGGAGGAGCCTAGGATACTAGTACGAACTTTAGCCTAGTTATCCATAATTTTTCCATTTAAATTGAGACGCTAAATACTAATGGGCCTTATATGGGTTTTTAGTACCATGGTTATTAGTGGATTTTAGGTAAAATTTAATATAAATATAAATGGGTTTTAATTAGGAATATTTGCATGATTATCGGTGGGTCATAGGGGAATTTTTGAAAATAAAAAAATAAATAAATAAATAAAGTGCATGCACCAAGGATTGAACCTTGGACCTAGTATACCATCATGCATGTACTAACCAATTCACCTAGCAAGGGAGTGCTAGTGGAAAAGTGAAGGGATTTTAGTTGAGGCTAGGGGAAGTGAAGAGTCATAGCATCATGTCTCTTCACTTGCTTCCTTCATCCAGTATATAAGAGGGAGAAATGGAAGAGACACCTTAGCACTTAAGCATTTGTCGCTTCATCCACCAAAACTCCTTCTTCTCTTCTTCTTTCTCCTCCTAGCCGAAACCTACAAGGAGGGTTTCCCTTTGGAAACGTCTCACAAGGAGACCTCTTCTTCAAGATCTAAGGGTTTTCTACAAAGCTACAAGGGATAAGGGTCGTCTAAGGTCAAGGAAAATTCTTTTGGTTTCTCTATTCAAGGTTTATAATCAAGATCAAGAAAGGTAAGACCCCCTCACCTGTGGTATAATGGTTTTTCAAGTTGATTTCAGGATATAAGAATTTGCTTGGACTACATGTAAAGAAAACTAGGGCTAGGGCTTGTTGAGGGTTTCGGCCAAGGCTAAAAAGGGGGCTTAGGGATGATGTAAACTTTTATTCATGCTCCTTAATGTTTTATTATGATATGTAAGGTATGGATTATGACTTAGGGAAAGTTTATGGCACCCTAAAGCCTTGAGGGTTTCGGCCACCCTTCATGTCCTATGGTTAGATTTAAAATCCAACCCTTCAAGCATGTTTATAAGTACCTCTATGATCTAATGGATATTAATGGTGTGTTATATGAATTTTTCCCATGGAACTATGCCTTTAGGGTTTCGGCCAAGAGAAATTCTAGGGCAAGAAAATTAGGGTTAACTCGATTTATGGGGCTTAAGGGCTCCCTATGGTTTTGTATGTAATGTATGGGTTATGTTTTACTCATGGAACCTTTTATGTTGATTGAATGATGGAGCCATCTTCTATGGGACTTTCGGCCAACCTTGAAATTTAGGGTTTGGGTTGGGTTAAGACCACAAGGATGCATGTTTATAGGGTACTATGATGTATGTATATGTTTAAGTATGTTGGAAGAATTTTTATGCCAATTAAAACCCTAGCTTATGTGTCATGACTTGTATGTTAGGTCATTTGTATGATGATTCATAAATGTTTAGACCATGTGCCATGAACCTAAGGAAATGTATCATGTATGAAAGGATCTAGGCATGTTTTCCTATGTACCATGACCATGCATGTTTTATGAATTAAGATGCTAATTATGTAGGTATGCCATGATTTATGAATGATATGTATGTATGGCATGTTTTGTGAATGACATGTATGCATGCCATCCTTTATGAATAATATGTACGTATGCTATGTTTAAGAATGAAGATGATGAATGAAAATGATAATCATGGCTCTAAGACAAAATGAGATAAGCATGACATACCTTATGAATGAGGATAATGAATAATGATGAATGTTCATGCCTTTAAGGCATCATGATGTTAAGTATGAATGATGAAATGTTAAGTATGTTTATGTCATGCTAAGGGATGGGCACCTTAAGAACGCCTCGGTTCTGGACTACCGTAGCTGTCCACAGTTCTGGAACTACCGCAGCTGTTCCTATTCTTATGTCAAGTTTCATGAAACAAGATTTATGTTTATGCTAAGAATGTTCTATGAATGATGAAGCATGTGACGTATTTTATTTTTATGAATGGGCTTGTACCGGACCGAAGTAAGGGTCCAAGGGATGGGCACCTTAAGAACGCCCCGGTTCTAGACTACCGAAGCTGTCCATGGTTCTGGGACTACCGAAGCTGTCCAACAGGGATGGGCACCTTAAGAACGCCTCGGTTCTAGGACTACCGTAGTTGTCCTTACCCTAGTAGGTCGAGATTAGCTACCTCGTATTTACTTAGGGATGCACGCATATGATGTATGTATGTGGTACAAGCCGGGGACCCCCTATGATGTTATGATTATGTTCAAGTATTTATAACTATGGTTTTCAAATTAAGCATCCTTATGATATATGCATTTGACTCATGCATTCATTCATGTTATGCATTATGCCATGAAAAATATGTTTATGTTTATGATACATGTTAAGAATGATACCATGATAAGTACGCTTAAGCTTATGTTTATGTTAAGAATGATGTCATGAAAAGTATGTTTATGTTTATGATTCATGTTAAGAATGATACCATGATAAGTATGCTTAAGCTTATGTTTATGTTAAGAATGATGCCATGAAAAGTATGTTTATGTTTATCATTCATGTTAAGAATGATACCATGATAAGTATGCTTAAGCTTATGTGTTATGTTAAGAATGATGCCATGAAAAGTATGTTTATGTTTATGATTCATGTTAAGAATGATGTCATGATAAGTATGTTTATGCAAAGGTTCATGTTAAGAATTATGCCATGATAAGTAAGTTTATGTTTATGGTGATGTCAAGAATTATGCTATGATAGGTATGTGTTAAGTTTATGCTTTATGTTCGGACTTATGCAATGTCAACTGTTTCATGCTTATGAATATGTGACATATGGATTTTCGTGAGTAGGAAAGGGTCTTACTAAGCCTATGTGCTTATAGTCTTATTTTTCTTATACCGCAGATCAAGCAAGAGATTACTAAGGGAAGCAGCAGGAGGGGCAAGAGCATGTGTGTGTGTGGCAGTGACATGGCAAAGGATTCTTTTATTTACACATATCGCATGTCTTGGGTTTTGAAATGCCTCCTTAGATTCCATGCTATGCTTATAATGGTTATGCCTAATGAATGACTTAAGACTCATGATGTTTATGGATAAGTTACTTGCTACTTATGATGATTATGAATAAGTTATGAGATGGTTATATCATGATGCTATGCATATCGTTAATATGCTAAGTCCAATGACACCAGGTTCATGAATGACAATTTAGGCATGTATAGATGATTCATGTAATAGTTGCATGGTTAAAACCATGTGTAGAAGAAAAAAAAACCTTCCGTTGCATTAAGATGTTTTATATGTACAAGTATGTTTAGCGTAACGCCGCTTTCCCGCCACACCGTATGGTGGGGGTAAAAGGCGGGCGTTACAGGTTGGTATCAGAGCCGTTTGCCATCTCACTACATACACATCAAGCCTTCTTCCTGCAGCTTCCAAGTAAGTACCTCTATGTATACCTTATTTTCCTTTATGATTCTAGAATATGGAAGTATGGATGATACCTTATGATTCGAGAATATGCAAGTATGAATGATGCTTATGATGGAAAGTACTTTAGGATATGAATGATGTCTTATGATGGAAAGTACTTTAAGTTATGTAACTATGAACGATACTTTATCTTATTTTTATGAAATCAAATACTTTAGAATTTGATATGCAGGTAGGAATTACAATAACTTATATTAGCCTTACTTGTCTTTTATATGTGAGTGATAGTGAGCGAGAGTGATCTGTGGAGATTTAACTTAAGTAGCTGTAGTCATGTAGAATAAATATAGTAAATGATTGAGTGGTGGTGAAACGGAGTAAATTGGAAAAGAAGAGCAAGTAGATGTAAGAGGAGGAATGTGTAAGTAATGAGGAGATTATCTGTATAAGTGTCATGACTATCTGGAATTAAGAAGAATTGTGAACCAAAGCAAGTTTGTACTGTTGATGAAAGACGTATAATAATATTTAGCGATGAGCCTAGAGTAAAGAGAGGATAGTGCTTTATTAATGGAGACTTATTAGCTATAGTATTAAGGGAGTAGAGTATTTAGTGTAGGTATTCTAAGAGATTATAGTAGTTATGAAATGAAGACTTAGTGATGTATATCTATTAGAAACGGATTAAGGTGTTAAGTTATTTGACTTTTTAAACAGATATATATAGTAGTAGCAATAGAGTACTATTCTTGATATAAGAAAGAGAGAGGGTAAGAAATAGCTATGCAAAAGAAAGAGTGATAGAGATCAGCGAATAGGACCTTAGCTATAACTCTGTATGAAGGAACTAGATGTTAATGTTATTAAAGGCAAGAATGTAGTAAGAACTCTAGGTCAAGCAAACTTACTAGGTGAAACGATCTAATAAAGTATAGATCTTGGAAGAAGATTAATATAGGAATATTTTATAAATTCTTGTTAGAAAATAAATAATGAGAGAGAGTTTGGTAAAGAATAGTATTAGCTTTATGAAATTTGGTAAAGAATATAATAAATACTCGTTGCTTAAAAGTAAGGTTATAGAGAGGTAAGATACGGAGATCATAAGAATGTGATTTTTGTGATTAGAGTGGAAGAAGCATGACTGGTAAATGAGAAAAGATATTTGGATATATGAAAGAAGACTATGGAAAGATAGAATAAGCGAAAGTAGAGATGACCATGTAATAGAACAATTTTATAATGTGGAGAATGTGGTACATGTATATTGTGCGAGAAGTAATAAGGATATTTCCAGAGTTAGGAAATGGTGATCCGAGTCTTCAGAGAATCAAGCAGGGGATTCGGGAAGGAAAGGGCGATAGATTTGGTATCGCCGACGGGGGAGTACTATACCTTAGGGGCCGCCTATGTATCCCGAATGATCTGGAGCTGAGAAGAGAAGTATTAGCAGAAGCTCACGGAACCCCTTATTCGATGCATCCAGGATACACCAAAATGTATCAAGACTTGAAGGAGAAATTCTGGTGGTCCGGTATGAAGAGGGATGTGGCTCAGCATGTGAGTACTTGCCTGACTTGCCAATGAGTGAAAGCGGAACACCAGCGACCCGGTGGAGTTCTGCAGCCACTTCCAATTCCGAGTGGAAATGGGAGGACATCTCTATGGACTTTGTTTCAGGACTTCCCAGAACTACAAACGGATATGATGCGATTTGGGTAATTGTGGACAGGCTGACGAAGTCTGCACACTTTCTAGCAATCAAGATGACTCATTCGATTGAGCAACTGGACCAACTGTATGTTAAGGAGATAATCAGACTTCATGGAGTTCCCAAGACCATCATCTCTGATAGGGATAGTCGCTTTACCTCACATGTTTGGGAATGTGTTCAGAAGTCTCTCGGCACTAGACTACGATTCAGCACCGCCTTTCACCCTCAGACCGGCGGGCAAACTGAACGGGTGAACCAAGTACTGGAGGACATGCTGCGAGCTTGTGCCCTGGATTTCAAAGGGAGTTGGTGCCGATATCTATGTTTAGCGGAATTCGCTTACAATAATAGCTACCAAGCTACTATCGGAATGACACCTTATGAAGCTTTGTACGGGAGGAGATGTAGGTCTCCGATCTGTTGGTACGAAGGTGGTGAAAAGAAGGAGATGGGGCTCACAACGGATGTCATCGACAGCACCACCCGAGCTATACAGAATATTCGACAATGGATAGAAGCTGCTCAGAGCCGGCAGAAGAGTTATGCAGATATTAGGCGTAGACCACTAGAATTTAATGTTGGAGATTTGGTGTTCCTCAAAGTGGCTCCTATGAAAGGGGTGACGAGATTTGGGAAGCGAGGAAAACTGAGTCCGCGATACGTGGGACCGTACCTGATCCTGAAAAGAGTTGGCAAGGTGGCATATGAGCTAGAGCTGCCTCAGGAGATGTTAGCTATTCATAATGTGTTCCATGTGTCAATGCTTAAGAAGTGTGTTCCAAATATGGATCAAGTGATCGAGCCACAGACAGTACAAGTTCAGGAGAACCTAAGTTATGAAAGTTGACCTATCCAGGTCTTGGATCGGGAAGTCAAGAAGCTAAGGAACAAGGAGGTACCCTTAGTCAAGGTCCTATGGCAAAGTCAACGGTTCGAGGAAGCAACCTGGGAACGCGAGGATGAAATGAGACGCAAGTACCCGGAGCTATTCTAAGTTCGAGGACGAACTTTCACGAGGTATGGGGGATTGTAACGACCCGGAAAATCTTCTCAATATTTTCTTTAAAATATTGATCATGTCTAAATAGTTTTTGGAGGAGCCTAGAGATACTAGTACGAACTTTAGCCTAGTTATCCATAATTTTCCCATTTAAATTGAGACGCTAAATACTAACGGGCCTTATATGGGTTTTTAGTACCATGGTTATTAGTGGATTTTAGGTAAAATTTAATATAAATATAAATGGGTTTTAATTAGGAATATTTGCATGATTATGGGTGGGTCTTAGGGGAATTTTCGAAAATAAATAAATAAATAAAGTGCATGCACCAAGGATTGAACCTTGGACCTAGTATACCATCATGCATGTACTAACCAATTCACCTAGCAAGGGAGTGCTAGTGGAAAAGTGAAGGGATTTTAGTTGAGGCTAGGGGAAGTGAAGAGTCATAGCATCATGTCTCTTCACTTGCTTCCTTCATCTAGTATATAAGAGGGAGGAATGGAAGAGACACCTTAGCACTTAAACATTTGTCTCTTCATCCACCAAAACTCCTTCTTCTCTTCTTCTTTCTCTTCCTAGCCGAAACCTACAAGGAGGGTTTCCCTTTGGAAAAGTCTCACAAGGAGACCTCTTCTTCAAGATCTAAGGGCTTTCTACAAGGCTACAAGGGATAAGGGTAGTCTAAGGTCAAGGAAAATTCTTTTGGTTTCTCTATTCAAGGTTTATAATCAAGATCAAGAAAGGTAAGACCCCCTCACCTGTCGTATAATGGTTTTTCAAGTTGATTTCAGGATATAAGAATTTGCTTGGACTACATGTGAAGAAAACTAGGGCTAGGGCTTGTTGAGGGTTTCGGCCAAGGCTAAAAAGGGGGCTTAGGGATGATGTAAACTTTTATTCATGCTCCTTAATGTTTTATTATGATATGTAAGGTATGGATTATGACTTAGGGAATGTTTATGGCACCCTAAAGCCTTGAGGGTTTCGGCCACCCTTCATGTCCTATGGTTAGATTTAAAATCCAACCCTTCAAGCATGTTTATAAGTACCTCTATGATCTAATGGATATTAATGGTGTGTTATATGAATTTTTCCCATGGAACTATGCCTTTAGGGTTTCGGCCAAGAGAAATTCTAGGGCAAGGAAATTAGGGTTAGCTCGAATTATGGGGCTTAAGGGCTCCCTATGGTTTTGTATGTAATGTATGGGTTATGTTTTACTCATGGAACCTTTTATGTTGATTGAATGATGGAGCCATCTTCTATGGGACTTTCGGCCAACCTTGAAATTTAGGGTTTGGGTTGGGTTAAGACCACAAGGATGCATGTTTATAGGGTACTATGATGTATGTATATGTTTAAGTATGTTGGAAGAATTTTTATGCCAATTAAAACCCTAGCTTATGTGTCATGACTTGTATGTTAGGTCATTTGTATGATGATTCATAAATGTTTAGACCATGTGCCATGAACCTAAGGAAATGTATCATGTATGAAAGGATCTAGGCATGTTTTCCTATGTACCATGACCATGCATGTTTTATGAATTAAGATGCTAATTATGTAGGTATGCCATGATTTATGAATGATATGTATGTATGTCATGTTTTGTGAATGACATGTATGCATGCCATCCTTTATGAATAATATGTACGTATGCTATGTTTAAGAATGAAGATGATGAATGAAAATGATAATCATGGCTCTAAGACAAAATGAGATAAGCATGACATACCTTATGAATGAGGATAATGAATGATGATGAATGTTCATGCCTTTAAGGCATCATGATGTTAAGTATGAATGATGAAATGTTAAGTATGTTTATGTCATGCTAAGGGATGGGCACCTTAAGAACGCCTCGGTTCTGGACTACCGTAGCTGTCCACGGTTCTGGAACTACCGCAGCTGTTCCTATTCTTATGTCAAGTTTCATGAAACAAGATTTATGTTTATGCTAAGAATGTTCTATGAATGATGAAGCATGTGACGTATTTTATTTTTATGAATGGGCTTGTACCAGACCGAAGTAAGGGTCCATGGGATGGGCACCTTAAGAACGCCCCGGTTCTAGACTACCGAAGCTATCCACGGTTCTGGGACTACCGAAGCTGTCCAACAAGGATGGGCACCTTAAGAACGCCTCGGTTCTAGGACTACCGTAGCTGTCCTTACCCTAGTAGGTCGAGATTAGCTACCTCGTATTTACTTAGGGATGCGCGCATATGATGTATGTATGTGGTACAAGCCGGGGACCCCCTATGATGTTATGATTATGTTCAAGTATTTATAACTATGGTTTTCAAATTAAGCATCCTTATGATATATGCATTTGACTCATGTATTCATTCATGTTATGCATTATGCCATGAAAAATATGTTTATGTTTATGATACATGTTAAGAATGATACCATGATGAGTACGCTTAAGCTTATGTTTATGTTAAGAATGATTCCATGAAAAGTATGTTTATGTTTATGATTCATGTTAAGAATGATACCATGATAAGTATGCTTAAGCTTATGTTTATGTTAAGAATGATGCCATGAAAAGTATGTTTATGTTTATGATTATGTTAAGAATGATACCATGATAAGTATGCTTAAGTTATGTTTATGTTAAGAATGATGCCATGAAAAGTATGTTTATGTTTATGATTCATGTTAAGAATGATGTCATGATAAGTATGTTTATGCAAAGGTTCATGTTAAGAATTATGCCATGATAAGTAAGTTTATGTTTATGGTGATGTCAAGAATTATGCCATGATAGGTATGTGTTAAGTTTATGCTTTATGTTCGGAATTATGCAATGTCAACTGTTTCATGCTTATGAATATGTGACGTATGGATTTTCGTGAGTAGGAAAGGGTCTTACTAAGCCTATGTGCTTATAGTCTTATTTTTCTTATACCGCAGATCAAGCAAGAGATTACTAAGGGAAGCAGCAGGAGGAGCAAGAGCATGTGTGTGTGGCAGTGACATGGCAAAGGATTCTTTTATTTACACATATCGCATGTCTTGGGTTTTGAAATGCCTCCTTAGATTCCATACTATACTTATAATGGTTATGCCTAATGAATGACTTAAGACTCATGATGTTTATGGATAAGTTACTTGCTACTTATGATGATTATGAATAAGTTATGGGATGGTTATATCATGATGCTAT
This sequence comes from Boesenbergia rotunda, assembly GCA_024364735.1. Taxonomy (NCBI): domain Eukaryota; kingdom Viridiplantae; phylum Streptophyta; class Magnoliopsida; order Zingiberales; family Zingiberaceae; genus Boesenbergia; species Boesenbergia rotunda. Next base: position 138,572 of record JAGFNQ010006878.1, on the reverse strand, counting down.
GCATGTCGTTAATATGCTAAGTCCAATGACACCAGGTTCATGAATGACAATTTAGGCATGTATAGATGATTCATGTATTAGTTGCATAGTTAAAAGCATGTGTACAAGAAAAAAAAAACCTTCCGCTGCATTAAGATGTTTTATATGTACAAGTATGTTTAGCGTAAAGCCGCTTTCCCGCCACACCGTAAGGTGGGGGTAAAAGGCGGCGCTACATAAGGGATCTGATCCATACGGTCTCTCTCCTCCTTAGAAGAGGGACCTTGAGTCTTTGAAAGACTCATACCATGTGACATTGGCAGAAATCCCTTCTTGGAATTCTGCATGGCAAAACGATTAAGCACCTTGTCAATATATGTACTCTGACTTAAGCTAAGCAATCTCTTAGACCTATCTCTATAGATCTTGATGCCTAGGATATAGGTTGCTTCACATAAGTCTTTCATTCAGAAACAATTCCCTAGACACGTCTTCACAAACTGTAGTGAAGGGATATCATTCCCAATGAGGAGTATGTCACCTACATACAAGATTAGGAAGATAACTGTGCTCCCACTAACCCTCTTGTAGACACAGTGTTCATCTTCATTCTTGATGAAACTAAACGCTTTGATGACATCATCAAATCGAAGATTCCAGCTTCGAGAAGCTTGCTTTAGCCCATAAATGGACATTTGCAATTTACATACCTTTCCAGCATGCTCTGGATCTATAAAACCCTCAGGTTGTGTCATGTACACATCCTCGAGTAAATTCCCATTTAGGAATGTGGTTTTGACATCCATCTGCCAGATCTCGTAGTCATGGTAAGCTGCAATAGCAAGCATGATCCGAATAGACTTAAGCATCGCCACTGGTGAAAAGGTTTCATCATAGTCGATACCATGAATTTGTTTGAAACCTTTAGCTACCAATCGCCCTTTATAGGTATGCATGCGTCCATTCATGTCAGTCTTTCTTCTAAAGACCCATTTATACCCAATGGGTTTAATTCCCTCAGGTGGATCAACCAAAGTCCATACTTGGTTAGTGTACATGGATTCCATTTCGAATCTCATGGCTTCTAGCCATTCCTCAGAATCTGGGCTCATCACAGCTTCTTGATAGGATGTAGGCTCATTCAACTCAATAAGCGTAACATCATTATGGTTAGACAAGAGAAATGAGTATCTCTCAGGCTGGCGACGTATCCTATCAGATCTGCGAAGAGGTTGGTCTACTTGAACAGCTTGTTGGTCCACAACTTCTTGTGCAACAATCTCATGATCCACAACATCTTGTGGTGCCTGTTCAATGTCCATTAAGGCCTTAGTACTATCTGCATCTTGAACTTCTTCATGATGGATTTTACTCCCACTAGTTCTTCTAGAAATAAACTCCTTTTCTAGAAAAACACCATTTCTAGCGACAAACACTTTGCCTTGTGTGGGATTGTAAAAGTAATATCCCTTCGTTTCCTTGGGATATCCTACAAAATAGCACTTATCAGATTTGGTTCCTAGTTTATCTGAGACTTGACGTCGAACGTAAGCCTCACAACCCCAAATCTTCATAAAAGATATCGTGGGACTTTTCCCAGTCCATATCGTATATGGTGTCTTTGTGACGGCCTTTGATGGAACTCGGTTAAGTGTAAAAAGAGCTGTCTCTAGAGCGAATCCCCAGAAGGAAGTAGGAAGGTCTGTCTGACTCATCATCGATCGTACCATATCTAATAGAGTACGATTTCTCCACTCGGACACACCATTCCATTGTAGTGTTACAGGTGGAGTGAGTTGGGATATGATCCCAGACTCTGCTAAATAGTCACGAAACTCTTGGCAAAGGTATTCACCACCTCGATCTGATCGAAGCATCTTAATACTCTTGCCAAGTTGGTTTTGTACTTCACTTTTGAATTCTTTGAACTTTTCAAAGGATTCTAACTTGTGTTTCATGAGATACACATAGTCGTATCTACTAACATCATCAGTGAAAGTGATGAAGTACTGATAGCCTCCTCTAGCTGCGACATTGAAAGATCCACATACATCAGTATGTATGAGTCCTAACAAGTCTGTCGCTCTTTCGCTGTGTCCACTAAATGGAGTCTTGGTCATCTTGCCTAGAAGACAAGATTCACATGTCTCATATAATTCAAAATCAAATAAGTCCAGTAATCCATCCTTATAGAGCTGGGATATACGACTCTCATTTATATGTCCTAAGCGACAATGCCAGAGATATATTTGGTTCGTATCATTGGGTTTGAACCGTTTGGTATTTATGTTATAGATTGGATTCTCAAGGTCTAGAACATAGAGTCCATTCATAAGTGGTGCATTACAATAGAACATGTCATTTAACATTATAGAACAACATTTGTCCTTTATGATAAATGAAAAGTCCTTCTTGTCCAAACATGATACTGAAATTATGTTCTTAGTCAATACAGGTACATAAAAGCACTCCTCTAGTTCTAAGATAAGCCCAGCAGACAAAGACAAGGAATAAGTTCCTATAGCTATGGCAGCGACTCTTGCTCCATTGCCTACTCGTAGGTCTACTTCGCCCTTTGTCAATGATCTAGCTCTTTGAAGGCCCTGCACATTAGTACAAATGTGAGACGCGCATCCGATATCTAATACCCAAGATGAAGAGATAGATAGATTGACTTCTATAACAAAAATACCTGAGGCAGAAGTCTCACTTTTTTTCTTCTTTACTTCCTCCAGGTAATATTTGCAGTTCCTCTTCCAATGTCCGATCTCACCACAGTGGAAGCAGGTCCCTTCCTTAGGCACCTTATCTTTAGCCTTGGATGTAGTAGAGTTGGCCATGCCTTTAGCTTGGGTCTTACCCTTGCCTTTAGGCTTCCATTTACCTTTGCCCATTTGTACCATCAGTACATTACTGGTTTTGGTTTTCTTGAGATTAGGTTCAGCAGTTCTTAACAAGCTGAGCATCTCAAGCAAAGGTTTGCCAATTTCATTCATGTTGTAGTTCATGACAAATTGATTATACTCCTCCGACAACGATTGCAGGATAAGGTCCATTTCCAATTCTTGGCCCAGTGGAAATCCTAGTCATTCAAGGTTCTCGACATACCCAATCATCTTGAGTACGTGAGTTCCTACAGGAGTTCCTTCTTGCATCTTGCATGCAAATAAGGGTTTAGACACCTCAAACCGCTCGTGCCTAGCTTGCCCATGATATTGTTGCTTTAGATGCTCAACTATCTCATGTGCATTCATGTTCTCATGTTGCTTCTGAAGCTCAGAGTTCATGGTGGCAAGCATAAGGCATGATACATCAAGTGCATCATCCTGATGCTTCTTGTAAGCATCCTTTTCGGCATGGGTAGCGGTAGCGACGAGTGCTTCTAGAAGAGATTTCTCTAAGGCGTACAGTTTTCGTTCTTGTTTGAAGACTATCCTTAAGTTTCTGTACCAGTCCAGGAAATTAGCTCCGTTGAGCTTGTCCTTCTCAAGGACGGATCGCAGAGAGAGAGTATTTGACGTGTTAGATGACATGGTGATCTATAACAGTAAAATTATGCAAAAACAAGTATCATATCTAATTTATTTAATTAGGTCTTTAATTAAATGATGCTCCCACTTAATCGTAGAGCTTTGGTTGGGGCTAGTCATGGATGTAGGCAAACTCAATTTACCAACACTACTAGCTCCAAACCAAATAGCAATCATTATTCATGTGGGACAAGACCCATATTATACTTCATCTTGAGTTAGCTTTGATTAATCGCCCAAGACTTGGTATAATTAAGTAGGTAACATTTTACCAATTACATCTCATGCAACTCTTTGAAACAAAGGGTCAAGATCCAGATTACACATCATCGTGAGTTAGCTTTGGCTAATCGCCCAAGACATGGAATAATTGTTTTCTTACCCAATTTTCCCAACTTTTGGGATATGCCTCCAAGTTTCTCAATCTAATTGAGGGGACTTAGTTAAGTCTCACCAAAAGTTTGATAGCGGGACATCACAATTGTCCTCTCACACTCTACCAAGATAAAATGTGTTGCTTTGCGTTGGCAAACCCAACAACAAATGAACGAGGTAGTTTATGAGTACCAAACTTTGGTAGGCATATTGAGTTGGCTTAATTAAGATAAACATCTAAGAATGAATCACATACACACACATAGCATATATCAATATATAAGCAAGAAAACGTGACATGGTTATGGCCCGTATACTATGATCTTCTCAAGCCAATGAGAAGATCAATGGTCAACCTAGGGATAACATCTTCTCCAAGTGCATCCTTTGGTCGTCATGTGTAATCGACATCCTTCTTGTAACTTCATTCTTCAATGGACACTCCACTCCTCATTTTGTACATTACAATTTAGGACAACTCGAGTTACATTCGAGTCTAAATCTATTTTAAACTAGAAAAATAGAGATAAGGCACGACACGCAGGCCGTATTATGAATTATAACATGCACAAACACACATATTCATCCAATCATATTGGAGTTAAGGCCATAACTATGCAACATGTCATCAATCACATACAATAGATTTAGGACATCCATTTTTATTATGATTGTAAAAAATCTCATGAGCCGAAACCATAGGTTATAAAATTTGTCAAGTACATTCGCATCATAGCACACTTTCATATTTCATATGATGATGCTATAGACTTTTAGTTTGATCAACACAAACTTTTGTATCTCGACAAATGCTCATACATTATACAATCTATAATAAAATTATATCCTACTTCTATATCACATATAAAAGTTTTCTAAACATTGTACGATCTTTCGCAAGTGGCTCTGATACCACTGTAGGGATCTATAAGTAAAAATATTTAAAATTACAGCGGAAATAAGATCCCTTGAGCGATCCATGCGAAAGAAAAACTCATACAAAGTGATCTATAATTCCTATCTTATAGGAATACCTTTGTCAAGCGCCCTTCGCTTATCACGCTAGTCCTTTGGTTCGCTGGATCTCTTACACGTTCAAGTGTCCATGTCTCTATGCGTATCCACACGAACACGATCTATGCTTCGGAGAGGAACCACCTTAATTGTGCTAGCAACTTGGGATGGTTCACAAAGCACAAGAACCTCCACTAGGGAGTTATGGACAAGGAGGAAGGAAGAAGAGGAAGAGAGATTCACCCACTAGCCATTGACAAGGGGGGTATTTATACTTATCTAATGAATACCAAGGGTCTATGTCCCTTGAGCTCCTCTCATCTTAATGCTAATAAAACCCAATGAATACCAAGTCTCTTCGTATTCCTTGAGACTCTTAATATTCTATTCATCTAATGAATAGAATTCTCTTAGCCTTCCTCGTAAATAATATTTTATTAAACCCTTTAATAAATATTATCCATAATTAAGTGGTTGAGTCTAATCTAGATGAGTCTAACTCAAATTAGACTCAATCCATAATCTAATTGGATTCACTTGAGTCTAACTCAATTAATCCAATTCGAATCAAATCTTAGTCAAACCAAGATCAATTAATCTCCGAAGCATCGTATTCTTAGTGTGTAACCCAATAGGTTCTCGTAACATTGGCAATGTGCCTAAATGCTTTAGACACATAAACAATGAGCGGCATCTAACAATGCATCATTGCTACCCAAGTAACAAGAAAAGTCGAGATCCGTCTAAACCTCCATGACTATGATAATGTATGACCATGTCCTTCTATCCTCGATATTTAGATTTACCAATGAAGCATTGACCGTGTCATCCTCAGTCAATCTTGTGTTTCTTGATCCCCGAGTAGTCTCACTCAAACAAATGAGCTCAATATCTCATATTGACTCATTTGAGCATGGTCATGCATTTTAGTAGTCCTACTCGATCAAGGGGCCCACAGATATCACTCTTGTCATATGGGAGGGATAGATCCCATCTACATCACTCACATCCCTCTGCATAATTCATTACATACCCTGTGATCGCCTTTATAGTCCACCCTGTTACAGGTGACGTTTTACGATACCAAAGTATATAACTCCTTATGTAGGGAACCGTAGTGACTTCAGGTCTAAGGACTATTCATACTAATAGTCACATAAAAAAGTTTATGACACTCATATGACAATCTATGAAACTTTCTCATGGCGGGTCAATTCAGTACACATTCTCCAATGTATACCCATGTGTCAACTTGATATCACATATCTATGACTTGTGAGCTCAAGTCATCAGTTGACCTATATGCTAGTCTCCATGCATTAATATTGTCCTTGAATATTAATACTTGACTAGGAATGGTTTAGTATAGTATTCTCTACATTATCTTACTATCGATTCAACCAATCAATATAATGTAGATAAGAACCTACTACCCAAGGACATTATTATACTTAGTTATTTAGCACAAATAATAAAGTAAGTATAATAACCAAACATACCTTTATTAATGATAGAATATGATACAAAATGTCCCTAGTCAATCATCACAAAATTGGCTCTAGGGAACCTACTAACAATTTGATGATATTTTGATGTATAATAGTTTGAAGTGTGTTTGCTCAATATTGTTTAATTATTTAAATAATTTATTTTTTAAATGGTATTTATTGTAAATTGCTGGCTGCCTTAACCAAAAGAAAACGATTTTTATTTGTTGTCAAACTATTGTTTAAATCACACAGAAACAATAATGAAAACCCATTGCTACACTGTTGTTATTGACTATAAACAACAACGGTTTGTAACTGTTGATGTTGAGCACCCCTTTTAACAACACGACCTTTAACAACAGTGTTTTTAGCCTACGACAACGGTGAACGTCCGTTGTTAATAAGCATTTTTCTACTAGTGCTATTTAGCGACAGATTTATTATTCCATCACTATATTTTAGTTAGAAATAGGTTAACAGCATAGTTCCAATTCTGTTCATGATGATATGCCACAGAATTAATATTTCGTGACTATATAGAGATGGAATATTAATTCTTTTGGTAAGTTTGAGTAAAAATAGGATTTGAATATATTTATCAATCAATATTTAGCCTCGAAATTAATTATCTATGACTAATTTAGAGACGCAATATTAATTCCGTGATTATATAGTGACGGAATATTTATTCCATTGATAAATTTGAGTAAAAAATTACGTTTCATTAGCTACAAAATTAATTAATTCGTGGTTATATAGTGATGGAATTAATTAATTCAGTGGCTATATAGTGATGGAATATTTATTCCTATGGCTATATAGTGATGGAATTAATCCGTCGCTAATCGGTTGTTATTTTGAGACATTTTGTAGTGGATTGTCTAAGGTTGAAAAAAACAACCTAAAATATAAGCATACATGGAAGGCTCTGCCTTCCGCTAAGCTATGCATTGAAGTTAGGATTTTACCACTTAAGAGATAAGGTTTACTACTATGATTTTACATCATATATCCTTTCTTTCTTCAATTGGGATATTTCTCTTGTGCTCCTGTCTTCATCGGAGTGAAGGCATCTAACTTTTTCTCATGTCTTTCTCTTCTCTTTCTTGAAAGTATTATCTTTATATCATTCCTATACAAAATTTGTTATTTTGAAATCCTTTTCTTTTCCTCTTTCACGCAATGTAAACTTCTTTATCACTATAAGTCATGGAGAATGTTTCTTTTGAAGAAAAAGAGGATGGTGTGCAACTGACTCTATTTTTTCTCTCTCTCCATATTTAATCCAAGTATCTCAGGTATCTAGGGTAATCAAATTGATTAATTTTAAAGATGACTGATATACAAAATTTGTTATTTTGAAATGCTTTTCTTTTCCTCTTTCACGCAATGTAAACTTCTTTATCACTATAAGTCATGGAGAATGTTTCTTTTGAAGAAAAAGAGGATGGTGTGCAACTGACTCTATTTTTTCTCTCTCTCCATATTTAATCCAAGTATCTCAGGTATCTAGGGTAATCAAATTGATTAATTTTAAAGATGACTGATATACAAAATTTGTTATTTTGAAATGCTTTTCTTTTCCTCTTTCACGCAATGTAAACTTCTTTATCACTATAAGTCATGGAGAATGTTTCTTTTGAAGAAAAAGAGAATGGTGTGCAACTGACTCTATTTTTTCTCTCTCTCCATATTTAATCCAAGTATCTCAGGTATCTAGGGTAATCAAATTGATTAATTTTAAAGATGACTGACCTATATCTATAAAAAAATTTCATCAATCATCAGAATAAATCCAAAAAGAACAAATGTGTTTTGATGGATTGTCCAACACTACGAGTGGTTCAAATACTGTAGCTATATGATATGCTCAGTGAGAATTTCAATGTTTTGTTCTATGAGAACTCATCTCATTTTTTACCATCGCATGTCTCGGATGGGGGTGGCTCCTCCTTTTTCTTTTGCTTCTATGCCAAGAGTGATACTCTTTTTTTTTTGTTTTTTTTTACATCCACCCATAAATGTATACATCCATTCGGTAAATTGCTGAAAATTCCCCAATGCCCATTTGATCTTTGCATGCACTCTCCATTTGAGATTTTCTTTGCATTCATTCCCTAATAGATTGAGTATAAAAGAGTAAAAATTGAATATACATCAGTGAAAATTGAGTATAAAAAAGTGAAACTTGAGTATAAAAGAGTGAAAATTGACTACACAGTTTCTTGATGTGGTGGATGCAACCTTACATACTCAAATTTCTAACTTTTATACTCAATTTCTTCAAATAATACTCATCAAACTGTCTTGTCAATCCCATCAGGGACTGTATGCAAAGAAAAATTTGAGTGGGGACTGCATGCAAAGATGAATTTAAGAATGAGGAGTTTATGAAAATTTTCCCAATAAAAATTATTTATATTGTTATACTTCAAAATATCATGTTTGAAGCCCGCAATTAATCATATATCTTCATCTCGTTTATTCAAACTTCAGAGTTAATCGCAAACTACTTGTAACGCTGAGAATGTGAGTCGGAACAAAATCCCTTGTCTTTGCCCAGTTTACATGTGGAATTAATTAAGCGGACTAACAGGTATTAAGTCCTTAGCAAACCTCTATCTATTTAAATTTGTGGAGCAGAAGCAAATCCAATTAATCTAAATTAACTGGTGATGGGCAGCGCCACATGGCCAGCAGATGATGTACAAGGAATCTTCTTATTTGCAAAACTGGACTTTAGATTTCGAGCCACGCGGATCACTCCATCTCGATTAATTAATTAATTGCAAGGAAAATGAGAGAGGTGAGGATTTCGAGCAGCGAGGAGGCGGTGGCCGGCGGCCGGCGATCGAGTGCAGCGGCGGAGGAATGCCCACGTCTGGCGCAGGAGGAGCGGGAACGCATTGATAAGGTGGCACGTTTCGTGGCGAGGGACGGCGACATGACGGAGGCAATCCTGCAGCGCCTGCTCAGGATCACCAAGAATCACCGCCGGTGGGGGTTCATATCTCCGGACCACCCGCACCACGGCTACTATCTCCATCGGAAGATCTCCGAGCAATGCCGTGCGATCCGACCGCCACGGTAGCAGACATCACGACCAAATTTCTTATTGATGCCTTAATTAACAATATTTTCAAATTTATTTATCCTCTCTCTCTAATTCAATTAGGAACGACTCCAATGCAAATTCAATCTTCGGATCAATGTTCATAATACTGATTCTTTTTGCTAGCTAATATTATCTCATTAGACTGTCATTAATTATATATGTCGTGTTGGAGGATGCATATATTGATTAATTATTTACTGATTCGATACATTTTTATAATTAACCAGTTCGTTTTGTATGACATGATAATATATAGGATTAATATATATCAATCTTGACAAGTTATTAACAAGTTGTCTCGTGGAGCTCGCGACCAAAGGAAGGAGGTGGTTTGAATGCGAGAAATTAAGTTGAAGATCAATTAAGAACATAACCATCCTTGGCTCATGGTGTTTGATGGGTAGGCTGGCAGATGGTGCTGGGCCTGGGGAGCGCTATTGAGTGTAAAATAAGAAGACTTGTTTGAACAACCATACTACAGTGACTGAAATTGAGGAGGAGGTGTATTATTGTTTAGGCATGAAAAAGAAGTAGATGTAAAACTGAGGATGGTGAAATAGAAGTAGGATGCATGAAGACTCCAACGAAGGCAATGCCATGACTACACATTTATGGGAGAATGTTGGAGAACCATACCAACAGCAGTAGCAAGGAAGTGGGAAGATGACGGCCATGGGCTACGTAGGTGTGTTTCTGAACTGCTCGAGCATCATAAATTTTAGCACAGTTGTAAGTTAGTTTCTAAAAAATAATTATTCAAGATCACTCCATCAACTTAGAATTATTATTTCTAAAATAAATTATTTGTTAGAATAAGTCTTTTATTAGGTAAAAATTTGTATTATTGACTAGGCAATCCTACATGCCTCTAGATAATGATGTAGCCTTTTGACAATTTGATCAAGTTAACTAATTTATCTCTTTATTTCTTTTCTCTTTTTATTTCTGTTTACAGGCTCTTCTTCTTTGCTTATTTTTACATGGTATTGGAGTCATGGTTTTTTTGCCCCTTAGGGCAATAATTTGTGCAAATTCTAAACTATATATATAGTTTCTCCATCTTGCAACACCCCTTCTTGTAAGGGCACCACAAGCATCATCCACTCAATTTTGAAACCTATTTGAGCCAAGAATGCCATCGTGATAGTCCATGGCATCCTTCCCTCTCCCATTAGCAACTGCATCTTTGCCACCAACCTCCTCAATGTTAGTGAAAGGTGCCTTAATGGTTGATCTATCATGCACTTTGACGTTAAGGTAAAGTGATTGAGTTAGAATTTCTTTTATATTTGATATATTTATAATGTAGTACAAAACTTAGCTTGATATACACTTGAAGATGATTTGGCATAGCTAAGGTCATATGGAGAAAGATCCATAAAAGCTCAAACAAGGATAATATGGAATATTCGAGGAATCATAGGACAAAGAGTATAAGAGTGCAACTGAGTTAGAGGAGATGAATTACATAGGTCAATGTGGAGGATAACACGTGAAGTAAGCCAAGTACAGTCAATCCATGATACGAATAGTCTAATAAGAGATGACCATGTGGCAATGTAGCTTCAAGGTAAAACTTTTGAGTTGAGAGTTGAGAAATGTGTACCTAAGAGAGGGTGTCTTCAACTTATGCCAAGACTCACCAGTAGAATGGTTATAGTTGTTCATGTAAAAATACCAAAAGCATATAAAATTGCATATAGTTCGATGTTTGAGTAATGTTTAAGGTATTCTTTCTAATCTCATATGATATGTCAAGCGTGCAAGTGAAGGTAGCTTGACAAGTAAAGTCTTAGTACTCCAGATGATCAAAATACCAAGTAACCAAGTCCAAAAATTTTAAAGACTAGATTCTTGGCAGAGATGAAGTCCCAGTAGATTCAAGAGATCGGATGATAGGCATAGAAGTCTAAGAATGTGAAGGGATGAATTCTTGATGGAGAGGAAGTTCTAATAGATTAGGTGATCGAATGTTAGGCAATGAAGACTTGAAGACGAGGAGGCTATAAGTACAGAAATCTAAATGACATGGAGACCATCTAGCATATGGTAAGTGTAGGATTGAAAAAGCACTAGAGGGGTGGGGTGAAGTGGTTGTGAATAGTGCACGTAAAATCTCTTATTTTTGGAACTTCTTTTCTTTGGAAAGTTAGAGTAGATGTAGAGGAAAAACCAATTACACAGAATACTTTTATTTTTACTTAGATCATAGTCTTTGACTCCTAATTCAAGGATCGTAATCCATGTTGGATTTCCATATGTGCGGTTTAAAATTTTGTTTCGATAAACAAATAGTGGAAGCATGATATTAATCTAAATTATTATAATATACACATCACACACATACAGGAGACTCACATGCGCTTGGCATAACCATAGATCAAAGTGTTCATTAGAAAATTATAATTACGAGTTTATAATCGAACTTTGTAGAGAGCATTTGCTGGCCTTGCAAGGCGATCAAGATTTGTTTCGATACCCAATGACGCAAGGCAACCTAACAATACAAAACAAATTGGATAACAACGATGAAGCTACTGTCTGGACTTGGAAAAATCGCTACCGGCGAGGGACAACAAGTCTGGCGGTGATAGAGTTCCGACAGTAATTGCTGCCTGTCAGAACAGTACTTTGGAGAGCTGAAAGAGGGCTAAGAGGCACATCCTTTGGTTGGAACATTCCTTACTGGCCGGAACAATTCTAGGGTTTGTTGGAACAACCCTTGCCGATAGCACAACAACAAATTGTTGGGCGAGCAGTAGTTACTGTGCGACAGCAACAAGTCTAGCGAAAACACCAGGGTGGCACAACCCCTTAGCCGAACCAGTAACCCTTGCTAGTTGATGGTGCAAGGATGCACAGGCACTAACTGGTTAGCCGGCGGGAGTAGGGAGGAGCAGTACCTCACTGTCAGCAGCACAACTTGTTGTTGGGTTGGCAATAGTTTAAGATTGGTGGGGTAGCAGCCTTATGGCCGCTAATAAGCATTGGGTGGAGCAAGCCTTGCACCGAAAACAAGCAGTAGCTACAGGTATGTTGGTTTCAGTTATATATATGAATCCTCTCCATATCCCCGGATTAAATTTTTAATAACTAAAACAAATACGGATGGAGATGAATTACCCAAGCAACCGTTTCATCATCGTATTAATCGATATGAGTGATCGCTTGAACAAACTTGTTGTTCAAGCAATCTAACTCGTCTAGTCGATTAGCCGCAGAATAGACGATGAACAGATCGCTAATTTTTGTGTTTATCATGGGGTCCATGACAATTAATAACATACAAGAAACTAAGAACAAAAATAATAATTATACCTCTTGTTACCTCTCGGTCTTCTATCGTATGTCCTATCCTCTTCTTGGAAGTCATGAGGACAACAATCTTCCAAGAAATGGAGTCACCAAGAGCCTACTCCTTCTTCTCCAAGCATGCGCCGAAACCCTTGCATCAAGAGGATGATGAGCCGGCCACAAGTGAAAGAAGTTCTCCCTCAACTTGCGCCGCCGACCAACAACCAAGCTCCTCCTCCTTGCGCCGCAACCAACTCCAAGTCTCAAGGATGCGCCGGCCAAGAAGGAGAAAAGTAGATTAAGAGGAAGAGAAGAAAACTTAAACCCTAGTCACCTACTTCCCTTCCCTTGCTTGCGGCGTCGAACATCACCTTGTGGTGCACCGTCGTGTTCTCCTTTGCCGCCGACCTCTCTCAAGTTGAGAGAAGAGAAGAGAGGAGAAGATGATCAAGGGAAGAAGATGAAGAAACTTCCTCTTCCATACCTTGCCACCTCCCCTTTCTTCTTCTTTGTCATCGCGGGCGCCAACCCTAGGAGAGAGAGGATGAGAGGGAGAGAAAAGAGATAGAGGCTTAGGGTTACTTGGTATGCCTTGGTCTCATGACTCATGAGGTATAAATAGGCTACAATAGGGGCCATGAGGAGGAGTTGGGTCTTGGCCTCCTAATGGAACAAAGCCCGATCCAGTAATGATAATCCAATCTACTAAAGATTATCATTACACTACCTCACCAACCCTGATAATTAATTATGGGCTCCATCATATTATGTGTACAAATTCTCCCCGTGTTTAAGATCTCGAATGCCCATTAATTAATTAAATTATTATAATTTAATTAATTAATATCTAACTCCACGAATAGTACCACTCAACCTTATCATTATGTCGGACCAAGTCCACCTGCAAGATTTAACATGATGTGCTTTATGAGCTCCTCAAGGGGGCATCATCATCCTAACGCATTAGGACACGGTTTCCTTCTTTAATTAACGGCACACCATGTAAATAATATTATTTCTCAATCTACCGGGTCTATTGATTTAACAAATAAATCTTGCCTACTGGTAAATCAAAGAAATATATATTAAGTACATGTGCCCGTTATTATATTGGAATTAAGAGCACGTAGACCATAATATTTGAGGTCTGGTTCAATTATATAGTCAGTATAAATTGAATCACCTCTATATCGGTCCTGCTCAATACATACAAAGTATACTAGTGTAATTCTATGATCAAGATAAACCAATACCAAATTACACTACAATCATTCCGATGGTTTATCCAAATCCATCTCGGTTGTGAGCCTCTACTTATACTCTACAAGGGAGTGATAACATGATCTTTTATGTGACACCGCACACCATGTTATCTACAACGTAAAGTATCAGACAATATGTGTTAGTGATATGAGAGAAGTGTCCTAAGGCAATCGCCTTATGATTGTAATCATTTATTTTAATAAATGAATATTCACTATTTGAGTATACATGTTTGTGTATTTGATTGAGATCTTAAACTTATTTACTGAATGCCCGCAATATAATTCACAGCATAAGAGAATTTGTGATGAATTCACAACTAGTGATTATCTCTACATGTGCAATTGTGAAGTATTGAAATTGTCCCTAGTCGATAAATTGATAAATACGGACACTATCAATTCTATTGAGACTAGCATGAGTTATTCTCTAATCAGCTAATTCTCACTGGCTGGTGACATTAAGATGTCCGGAGATAAACATGAATGCTAGTTAAGGGAACTAGTTCATTGGAGTGACTGGCTGTAAAACTTTATATGGTAGTCTATATATAGATATGTCAGTGAAGTTCTTACTGCAGCTTAAGTGCGATGTTCCTTTGACTTGCGGTGTTCAAGTCATCTTGGTCATGGAGACTTATACTTTGACATCTTAAGCAAGCATCTCCAAGGAGGTGTGGACCCAGGATGATTGGGTATAAGCCGAAGTGCCCGAAGATGTTTGAACAGCTTACAAAGGATTCACCACTCCTTGCGAGGATATGTATACCCGAGGCCTATCGTCGGATTGTTACTCGAAGCCTCTGGCCAGAGCATGACATGTTCAGAGTATGAATCTCTTAAATACATGAGAGTAATTAGAATCCATAGGACGAGAAAACGTTACTTGGGCTAGGTGTGACGTAGTCAGCCTAGTGGGGACTGACACACATAGACCATGTCCTGAACCAAGTGGGTATAAGATGGTGAAGGGAATGGGGCACGATTCATTATAGCTGCTGAAGGGTTTCAGAATTATTTTTGAGGTCAACCGTTGATCTTTCGATTAATTGGGGATCATGATGTACTACTAGGTGCCACTCATGATCGTTCTATAATTGATTAATTATAGACGGCCAACATAAATCGAAAGCCTATTTAGTCACACGCACTATGAGTAATCCGAGGGATTTAAACGAGTTGAAAATTGGATTTTCCAATCAAGAGAGATTAGGTTTGGTTGAGCCAAACGATAAGTCAAATCTGAATTTTTCAGAGACGCATCGGAAGCGTAAAATGGCTAAAGTCTTTTGAAACTTAATAGATGAATTAAATAAGTTTAATTCATTGGGGCTTGACTTGGATGGGCCGGCCAAAGAGGGCCTCCATCCTCTTTGCTTGGTCGGCCACAACAAAGGGAGAGAACCAAGTTTTTGGTTCAATTTATAAAATAAACCAAGTGTGGTTTGTTTTATAAAATTATGGATGATATAAATTTTTATATAATAAACCAAGGTTTGGTTTATTTTTCATGGAAATTAAAATGAACCATGGATTGGTTTATTTTATAAAATCAATCATGGATTGATTTACCATGATAAGGAAATTTATTCCATAGGAGAGAAGATTTTTATCATGAATTAAAATATGATTTTAACCATGATATAAAATCAAACTTGGCATGATGGAATAAGTTATTCCATATTTGAGAGGCTTGATGGTTGAGAGGCCACTATATAAAGGACCCAAGGTAAGGCTTGGGTGTGAATCATAGAGATGAAGGCATAGGCTCTCTCCCTCTCTTTCTCTCCTTCTCTTCTCCCCTTCTTGCCGTGAGCCAACCAGCCCCAAGAAGGAGCACCAGCCGGCCGCCCCTGCCCTTTCCCTGCCGACCACCACCTGTTGCCGGAGAAGGAAGCTCCGGCCATCTCTTGGCCGGAAGAAGGTGCTGCCGGAATTAGAGTTTGCCGCACGGATCCTTTTTGCCGCAAGCCTCTTCTTTTGCTTCGCCGGAATTTTGATTCCGGCCATCCTTTTGTGGTTAGTCTTCCGACTTCTCTCTTGGTTTTTCTCGTCGCGTTCTCGGAGAATCTAGTAGTTCTCGAGAACACGAAACTCGTGGCTTTGCGAAGTCATCCCAAAGATACTCGGCGTGGACGCGAATAGAGGCGGAGCTTCCAAGGGACGCTTACGGTTGGATCTCGTCCCTTCCTTCGAGTTACGCGAGGTAATACGTAAATTAGTTTATGTTTCTACAAAATTTTAAATATATGATCATGTCTACACAAGATAAACTTGCATGCTTAGATGTGTGGTTAAATGATTTAGAAAAATTATTTATGCTAAACCTTCCGCTGCACGTAATTAATTTTGAAATTACGAACCCGCATCCATGTCAACATGCACCCGGTCCCAACAGTGGTATCAGAGCCGAGGTTTGTGTTCGACATAATCATATAATTGTTTTGCGGAAAGCTTTATCATGATCTCAATTTTGAAAAATTTTCAATTATGGAAACTTTTCAATTATGGTAAATTTTCGATTTAGGAATTTCAAAGTTTGGAAATCCTCATGAAATTTTGCAAACTTTTGAAATATCTCTGTTTCTAAAATTTTATGATAATTGTGAAAACTTTCCATTTTTGGAAACTTTCCAATTTTGGAAATTTCCTATTTTGGAAATTTTCAATTTTGGAAAAACGTAAGTTTTCTTTCCAGAAACTTACAATTATTCTGAAAACCTTTTATTTTTGGAAACTTTCCATTTATGGAAAACTCACAATTTTGGGCACTTTCTTTCAAGAAAGTCTAGACAAATTATGAGAATATTAATTGACATTTAAATTTATAATTGGAAATTAAATTATTTACAAAATTCTTTATTTTGGATTGAGCCTCAGGGAGCCGTCCAATTTAAAGTTAGTTGTTATAATTAAATTTCCTAAATTGAATTTAAACTGTCAAATGTTTAATTTGGATTGAGCCTCGGAAGTCGTCCAAATTATATTATCAATAAATTCTTATTTTGGATTGAGCCTCGGGGAGCCGTCCAAATTAAGTTATTGATATTAATTTTCCATAAATAAAATATGTGATCAAATCTTGGAAATTTTTGAGGTGATTCTCAAACGATAATTTCCTTATTTGTTTTATGAGGTGATGCTCCTACATATTATTGTCTCCAAAATTAATTAGGAAAATTGTTTCCTATAGAGTATATTTCCTTAAATAAGATTTTCATGAAAATAATATGTGGTTGAATTAAGGGAATCTGTCTCTTAATTTAATATGATTTGATTTAGAGAAATCAAAGTCTTAAACATATTATTTCCGAAATTGATTATGATAATTCAGGGAATTGTTTCCCAAAACAATTCCTTGAATAAAGTATGAAATTAGAATTAGGAAATCCGGTTCCTAATTCAATTAATAAGACTTGATAAATTAAGTCACATACATACTTTATTAAGGAAATCGTTAGAACATGACATAATTATATGTCATGAATGTGCATAAAAGAAAAGGATGAGACCCAAAACCCTTTACAAAATATTAAGGCAAACACCTTCCATTAATATGGTTAGAACCGGAGTTTTGTTTCTCGTTTGGGTTGATGGACACATCCATGCCCAGCTTGAACCTCAACATGTTCAAACCATGGAATTAGTTTATGATTAATATAGTTGGAGTCAGAGGTCAATCCTTAGTTTTGGTTGTTGGACACATCCAAGCCTGACTAAACGGTTGAATGAGCTCCAACCATATTAAAACTATTTCTTGATTAATGGGTCAGCCTTAAGCTTGGAGCATCGATTTGTTGTGTCATAGCCAAGGTCGATGTAAAGAGAGGTGCAGTTCGTTGCTATGTATATTGTTGCATACTTGTTAATGAGTTAACAACCCAATGATTTATGCAAACATTCAATTAGTTGATAGCATAATGTGATAGTTACATATGTATAATATGTAATCGGTATAATTACCTACCTTCATAGCTAAGAATAACTTGATGGACTCTAGCCATGGTTGTTCTTATCTATGGTTGGATATCAACCTATTTGGAGATGTTCCTACGATCTCCCGAATTGATAAAAAGGGTTATTCAATTCGAAAAATAAATAGGATTTAATTAATGTATATTGATGCATTCTTTATCATTCTCATCACATAACCTCAATTTGTATTTCTAGGATAATCACCTGATCATGTCTTCTCTGAATTTGCGTTCCATTTTGGACACCAATACGCTGACTGGGCCAAACTTCATGGACTGGCTTCGAAACCTGAGGATAGTCCTCAAAGCAGAAAAGCTTGCTTATGTCCTTGAAGAACAACTTCCAACCATCCTCCTGAAGATGCAACTCTAGACCAGTTAGTGGCCTATCAGAAACATGTGGCCGATTCTGAACTTGCGAGTTGCATCATGCTGGCCGTTATGGTACCTGAACTACAAAAGCCGCATGAGCATATGGATGCTCATACCATCGTCTTCCATCTTCATGAGCTGTTTGACGAGCAGGCGAGATCCGAAAGGTTTGAGGTCTCCAGACTCCTCTTCACCTCTAAGATGCAGGAAGACACTTCTGTTTCACAGTTTGTGTTGAAGATGTTGGGGTACATTGAGCGACTAGGCACACTCGGATTTACAATGGATCACGAACTAAGTATTGACTTAATTCTGCATTGTTTGCCCAAGAGTTACTCATAGTTTGTGATGAACTATCGGATGAACAAACTGGAGACTACCATTCCTGAGTTGCTTAACCTGCTGAAGACTGTAGAGCCTTCTGTAAAGCAGGATCAGAAGACCGTACTGTTAGTTGGTTCCTCAAAGAAAGGCTCTAAGAGGAAGCCCAAAGAACAAAATAAGGGAAGGAAGAAAAAGACCAAAAAGATTGAAAAGGCACAAAAAGGCACTTGCCATCACTGTGGTAAGGAGGGCCACTGCGAAGAAACTGCAAGATTTATCTTGAGTCCCTGAAGAAGAAGGCATCCGATGCCCTATCCTCTTCAGGTATCTTCGTTATTGAATGTCACTCTATTTCCTCGGACACCTGGGTACTTGATACTGGGTGTAGCTCACATATATGTAATGACATACAGGGGCTAAGGAATTGAAAAAAACTCGTCAAGGGAGAAGCAAATTTGCGAGTTGGAAATGGAGCAAAGATTGTTGCTGTTGCCATCAGAACATATTTGCTAAAGGTCCCTACTGGACTTGTCTTAGAATTGGATAATTGTTATTTTGTTCCTTCGTTAATAAAGAACATTATATCTATTTCATGCTTGAATGAAAAGGGTTATCATTTAACTTTTAGTAACAATTGCTGTTACATAACTTTAAATGTGTTCTTTATGGGACCGGAACTTTATGCAATGGTATCTACACGTTAGATTTATCCGGTGACGTATTCAATATCGAAGTTAGCAACAAACATGCTCGAATAGATAATCAAATAGACTCCTATATGTGGCATTGTCGTCTTGGCCATGTAAGTAAGAAACGCATGACCAAATTATACCGATGTGGAATTCTGGAATCATTTGAACCCGGTTCATTTGATACATGCGAATGATCCTTAAAAGGCAAGATGACCAAATTACCCTTTTCCAAAAAAGGTAAACCAGTGGGAGAATTGCTTGGTCTAATATATACTGATGTATGTGGACCAATGTCAACTCTTGCACAAGGAGGCTATAGCTACTTCATTACTTTTATCGATGATCACTCACGATTCGGGTATGTGTTCTTAATGAAACACAAATCTGAAGCTTTTGAGAAATTCAAAGAGTTCAGAAGTGAAGTAGAGAAACATCTTGGCAAAAGTATTAAGATACTTCGATCCGATCGGGGTGGTGAATACTTAAGTCAAGAGTTTCAAGATTATCTTAGGGACAATGGGATATTGTCTCAATGGACTCCGCCATATACACCACAGCATAATGGTGTATCTAAGAGGCGTAACCGAACCTTGATGGACATGGTTAGATCTATGATGAATCATGCAACTCTTCCAAAATCCTTTTGGGGCTATGCGCTTAAGACAGCTGTTTACTTACTAAACAGAGTCCCGACCAAGGTAGTCTCTACTACTCCATATGAGATGTGGAATAGTAAGAAACCTCATTTATTTCACCTAAAGATATGAGGTTGTCCTGCTTATGTAAAGCGGACTGTATCAGACAAGTTAGATGCTAAGTTTGATAAATGTCTATTTATTGGATACCCTAAGGAAACAAAAGATTACCAATTCTATCATCCCTTGGAACAAAAGGTGTTTGTTTCAAGGCATGCTGTATTTCTAGAAAAAGAATTTCTTTAACAAGAAAATAGTGGGAGTAGCATTGAACTTGAAGAAGTTCAAGAAACTCCAATAGACATTACAGAGACACCTAGTCTGTAACACCAAACTAAAATTTCCTTCAATATTATCTCTAATATTGAGTGTGATTCATGAATAATAGTTAGGGTTGTGGGAATTTTAGTGTAAGTGTTAATAGGCCTTATATGAGCTCTAAATGGTGGGAATTCCTAATGAGTCTTAAATTGCACTTCATTAGTTATCCTAATGGGCCCCATGAGGATAAAAGAAATAACATATCATGTGATGAGCCTTACATTAGATGGGCTTGCAAAAGAATAAAGAATAAAAAAAAATGATGTAGGTGCCAAGGATTGAACCTTGGACCTTAGAGATGTTGTAAGCCTTAAGAATGCATATGTAACCAATTCACCTAGCAAGGGAGTGCTATTAGGAGGATAAAGAAAATTGTAGATAAGTGTAAGGATAAGGGAGATGAAGAGGCACCATGGGAGATGAAGAGTCACCATGGAAATGAAGAGTCACCATGGAAGGTGAAGAGGCATACCTCTTCATTTACTATAAGAAGATGAGGAAAGGAAAAAAAATGCCATAAGGCATCTTCTCCCTCTTCTCATTGCCGAAATACCAAGGTCCCCTCTCCATCAAGAAAATTCTCTCCAAGAAGATCTAGTGAAGGCTTTGTGTTTGTAAAGCAAAGGAAGAGTCAAGGAGCAAGAAGTTCTTTCTTTCTCCTTCTAGGTGATATATTTTGTTTGGAAATTCTTAGCACAAGGGTAAGACTCCCCTCACCTGCAACATAATAGTTTATATATGTTTTATTCATGTTCTTGTATGTTCTTGCGATGTGTTGCTAAAAATCCTGAAGTTTTCCCTATTGGTAAGTTTCGGCCCAAGCATGGATTTAGGGCTTAGGTTTGTGTTTGATACTATCAAATGACTCCAATGTTTTATTTATGTTAAGTCATGAGTTACGATGTAAAAAGATGGAGCAAAAAGACCCTTAAAAGTTTAGGCCAAGGCTCTCATGAAGACATAGACTTTTTGGCCATAAGAAGATGTTTGGGTTCTTTTTGACTAGCTAATAGTTATAAGTCCTTGTTAATGTTTTGTTTAAAGGTTTTATATATATTTTTAGGCCATATTTCCCCTCTGAAGATGTTGGGTTAATACCCTAAATAAGGGCCAAAAAGAAAGAAAAAGAAAAGTTAAAGATGTCATGTTACTTACTAATGCTTCCTAGTGTTAGAATATGTATTATATGTATGTTGTATGAACCAATTGCTCTTGTTTTTGTCATTTTCATGTTGATATAAACCTTAGAAATTTTTGATCAGTTTCTTAAATTGGGTTTTAGGATGGGTTAAGGTCACTACCTCACTTGATAATGCCCCTTTGTAGTAGGATACTCAATGTATGCATATTGTATGAGTTGTGTGAGGTTGTGTTGTGTTTTTATGCCATGATAACCCTATCTAAATGTTTTGACCAGTAGGGTATATGTTGAATTAGGGTTGAATTAAAGATATCCATGTTATATTATGCCATGATAGATGAAAAGAAAAATGGAACAAGTTCCCTAGGTGTATTATTCTTAGTCTTAAATTGAACATTATGTGTTTGATGAATCATGATTGATAAGTTGGCATGTTATGAATTTTCTTACCATGAAATTATGTTTTCTCCATGCCATGTTCATGCTTGAAAGTTATGATGATATTTATGCTTTGAATGTATTCCCATGATATGTATGACATTATGAATAAAAGAATGTTTAAAGAGCAATTTCTAAGAAAAGAAAAGAAATGATGAACGTTATGCTAAAGAGAAATTGCTATGGAAAGGAAAGGAATCATGTATACTATTTTACTTTATGTATTGGCTTGTACCGGATCTTGAAAAAGGTCCAAAGGGTGGGCTCCTAAGCAAGGCCCCGGTTCTGGACTACCGTAGCTGTCCACGATTCTGGGACTATCGTAGCTGTCCAACAGGGATGGGCTCCTTATGAAAGCCTCAGTTCTGGGACTACCGTAGTTGTCCTCGGATCTGGGACTACCGTAGCTGTCCTTAATGTGTGGTACAAGCCAGGGATCCCAATGATGATGATATGTTGATGTTCAAGTATTATATTATATTTATTTTCAAAAGAGCATCCTTAATGTTTATGCCCATGTTTATGTTTAATGATATTGCATATGCCATGTTTAATGTCTATGCACATATTTATGTTTAATGATATTGCATACGCTATGTTTAGTGTTTATGCACATGTTTATGTTTAATGATATTGCATGTCTAATGTATATGCACAGGATTACGTTTTAAAGATTATGCAAATGTTAAGTGTTTATGCTTATGTACTTTAGATGCTTAAAGTATTTATTTATGTTATATGTTTATGTCAAATGATGTGGATTTCTACTTATATGTGATGTACGGATTTTGTGAGTAAGCAAGGAGCTTACTAAGCATTTTATGCGTATAGTCTACCTTCTTATGTTGCAGATCAAACTAGAGGTTTTTAAAGAAGGGAAGCAGCAGGAGGGCATGTGTGTGTGTGTGGGAGTGACTTGGTAGAATGATCCTACTGTTGTCTTTACTCTTACTTATGGACTTATTTCTCATGGACTTAATGTTGCTACTTATGAACTGCATGTGTTAGTCCTTATGTCCTTATGTTTACACTTACTACTTGTTGGAGTTGAAGTTCTTTATGATATGCATGCTTAATGTAGAACTATATACTCTCTTGATAGATATGCTATGCTATGATTCACATGCTTAAAGTAGTTTAGTTAGAAAGAAATTTATCCAATTGCATATGTTCATGGTTTAGTATTATTTCCGCTGCTATATTTACGTTTCATATGCAATAATGTACGAAAGAAAAAAAAAGTAACACGTCGCTCACGTAAGGGGCGGGCGTTACTGCTTTGTATCAGAGCAGTTTGTCATCTCACTACACACACATCAAGCCTGCATCCTGCCACTTCCAAGTAAGATCTTACCTTACATAATTTAAGTATGGTTGCTTTATGTTTGCTTATGATAGGAATGTTTCTAGACTAACCATACAAGAAGATGTGATACCCTATATGGTTCTAGAACGATAAGGAATGCTTATGACTAAGTATACAAATACGAAATTATGGAACCATGTTTTTATCTGGGAATGGAAACTTAGGGTAGTACCTTACCTTACCTTATAATGAAAAATGATACAAATGCATGTATATACATGAAAATGATGAAAATGATAAATGATCTTATACTAGCTTATTTTTATAATATGAAAACAGCATGGTTAGAAGAAGTACTAGAATTAATGATACCGTACCTCAGCCTGACCTGACGCACCTAGTGACAGAACTCCAGCGTTAGCTCACTGAGCAGCAGCAGACCATCAACTCCTTGATGGATCAGCAAGCAAATACTACCGTTCCATCGGTGAACCCGACGCTGATACTTGTAGTGCCTCCGACTCCGCCAGCACCCCCGACAGGCCCTGCCACCGGAATGCGACCGGAAGCTTACTAAATCCAGTGACAGAGACTGAAGCCGGAAACTTTTACGGGTGCTTGCGAACCGTGGGATGCTCAGGCCTGGCTCAAGACGGTAGAAAGTACTATAGAGCTGCTGGACTGGCCGGAGCACGAAAAGGTCAAGTGTGCGTCATTCTGCCTTTTTGGAGATGCTAGAATGTGGTGGGAAAGGGTCAAGGCCAAAAGACAAGTGAACCAAATGAAATGGATGGACTTCGAATCTGATGGAAATGGAGCTGATTCCACTTGACCTTATAGGGACGTCCATTCCATGACTTAGGCTTAAGTACTAAATGATCCAATAAATTGAATTTATTGGAGAGCCAAGAAAAAGAACTAAGAAAGTCTTATCAACTCTAAGAGCACAAAAGGATGTTAGACAAGGGATGCATTGGGTATCTAGCACATGTGGTCAACACAAGTCGAGCAAAGGACCAGAAGCTAGAAATGGTTAGAGTGGTATGCAATTATCCGGAGGTATTCCCAGACGGTCTACCAGGATTGGCCTCGGACATAGAAATTGAATTTGAGATCGAACTGATTCCTGGCACTAATCCGATCTCCAAGGCACCTTACCGTATGGCGCCAGGTGAATTGAAGGAGCTTCAAGGACAGCTATAGGAGTTACTCGACAAGGGTTTTATTCGCCCAAGTCACTCTCCATGGGAAGCTCCGATACTTTTCGTGAAAAAGGAGGATGGAACTATGCGCCTGTGCATAGATTATCGAACTCTAAATAAGGTGACGATTAAGAACAGGTATCCCCTCCCAAGGATCGACGACCTGTTCGACCAACTGAAGGGAGCTACCATCTTTTCGAAGATCGATCTTAGATCAGGTTACCATCAAGTTAAAGTGAAACCAGACGATATTCCGAAGATGGCCTTCCGGACTAGATACGGACACTTTGAATTCGTTGTCATGCCCTTTGAGTAACTAATGCTCCCGCCATGTTTATGGACCTGATGAATCGGGTATTCTTAGCATTCCTTGACAAGTTTGTGATCGTCTTCATCGACGATATCCTCATCTATTCGAGAGATCGAGAAGAGCATGTTGAGCACCTGAAGATGGTATTACAGACCCTTCGGGAAATGAAGTTATATGTCAAGTTCTCCAAATGCGAATTTTGGCTCGATCAAGTGGCTTTTCTATGTCATATTATTTGCAAGGTCAGAGTCATGGTGGACCCGAAGAAAATCGAGGCCGTGAGTAACTAGAACAGGCCGAAGAATACAAGCGAAGTCAGGAGTTTTCTCGGACTAGCGGGCTATTGCCGGAAGTTCGTGGAAGACTTCTCCAGAATCGCAGCACCTATGACGGTCCTCACCAGGAAGAACCAGAAGTACGTATGGACAGAAGAATGCGAGAGGAGTTTCTTGGAGTTGAAAAGGAGACTTACAAGTGCTCCAATCCTTACTCTTCCCAAAGATGACAAGAGCTTCGACATGTACAGCGATGCCTCCAAACTGGGACTCGGAGCTGTACTTATGCAGAGTGGTAATGTTATTGCCTATGCCTCTAGGCAACTCAAAGAACATGAAAAGAACTATCCCACTCACGATTTAGAGTTAGCAGCCGTGGTCTTTGCTCTGAAGGTATGGAGACACTATCTATACGGAGCACAGTGCAAGATATATACAGACCACCAGAGTCTGCGATATTTCTTCACTCAGAAGGACCTTAACATGCGACAACGCAGATAGCTCGAACTGGTAAAGGACTATGACTGCGAGATCTTTTATCATCTAGGCAAGGCGAACAAAGTGGCCGATGTACTCAGCAGGAAGTCTAGTGCCGCCTTGATGTCCTTATCAGTATTATCTTGACCGCTGGAAAAAGAAATTGTGAACTATGGAATCGAGATTATTTTCGGACGACTTTTGACTATGGCAATTGTACCAGCACTATTCGACGACACCACCCGAGCTATACAGAATATCCGCCAAAGAATAGAGACTGCTCAGAGCCGGCAGAAGAATTATGCCGATCAACGACATAGGCCTTTGGAATTCAGTGTCGGGGATTTCGTGTTTCTACGAGTGACTCCTATGAAAGGAGTAATGAGGATCGGGAAGAAAGGGAAGCTAAGTCCGCGCTATGTGGGACCGTACAAGATCCTGAACAGAATTGGCAAGGTGGCTTACGAGCTCGAGCTACCTCAGGAGATGTCGTCAATCCACAACGTGTTCCACGTATAGATGCTCAAGAAATGTATTCCCAATGCAGACTAATTGATCGAGTCACAGGTCGTACAAATCCAGGAGGACCTGAGTTATGTAAGCAAACCCATATGAATCCTGGATCGAGATGTCAAGAGACTGAGGAACAAAGATGTGCCCTTAGTCAAGGTCTTGTGGCAAAGTCAACAATATGAAGAAGCTACCTGGGAACGCGAGGACGATATGAAACAAAAGTTTCCGGAGTTATTTTAAGTTCGAGGACGAACATTCCAGAAGGTATGGAGAATTGTAACACCCCACTAAAATTCCCTTCAATATTATCTCTAATATTGATTGTGATTCGTGAATAATAGTTAGAGTTGTGGGAATTTTAGTGTAAGTGTTAATAGGCCTTATATGGGCTCTAAAAGGTGGGAATTCCTAATGGGTCTTAAATTGCACTTCATTAGTTATCCTAATGGTCCCCATGAGGATAAAAGAAATAACACATCATGTGATGAGCCTTACTTTAGATGGGCTTGCAAAAGAATAAAGAATAAAAAAACATGATGTAGGTGCCAAGGATTGAACCTTGGACCTTAGAGATGTTGTAAGCCTTAAGAATGCATATGTAACCAATTCACCTAGCAAGGGAGTGCTATTAGGAGGATAAAGGAAATTGTAGATAAGTGTAAGGATAAGGGAGATGAAGTGGCACCATGGGAGATGAAGAGTCACCATGGAAAATGAAGAGTCACCATGGAAGGTGAAGAGGCATACCTCTTCATTTACTATAAGAAGATGAGGAACGGAAAAAAAATGTCATAAGGCATCTCCTCCCTCTTCTCATTGCCGAAAATACCAAATTCCCCTCTCCATCAAGAAAATTCTCTCCAAGAAGATCTAGTGAAGGCTTTGTGTTTGTGAAGCAAAGGAAGAGCCAAGGAGCAAGAAGTTCTTTCTTTCTCCTTCTAGGTGATATATTTTGTTTGAAAATTCTTAGCACAAGGGTAAGACTCCCCTCACCTGCAACATAATAGTTTATATATGTTTTATTCATGTTCTTGCGCTGTGTTGCTAAAAATCGTGAAGTTTTCCCTAATGGTATGTTTCGGCCCAAGCATGGATTTAGGGCTTAGGTTTGTGTTTGATGCTATCTAATGACTCCAATATTTTCTTGATGTTAAGTCATGAGTTACGATGTAAAAATATGGAGCAAAAAGACCCTTAAAAGTTTAGGCCAAGGCTCTCATGAAGCCATAGACTTTTTGGCCATAAGAAGATGTTTGGGTTCTTTTTGACTAGATAATAGTTATAAGTCCTTGTTAATGTTTTGTTTGAAGGTTTTATATATATTTTTAGGCTATATTTCCCCTCTGAAGATGTTGGGTTAATACCCTAAATAAGGGCCAAAAAGAAAGAAAAAGAAAAGTTAAAGATGTCATGTTACTTACTAATGCTTCCTAGTGTTAGAATATGTATTATATGTATGTTGTATGAACCAATTGCTCTTGTTTTTGTCATTTTTATGTTGATATGAACCTTAGAAATTTTTGATCAGTTTCTTAAATTGGGTTTTAGGATGGGTTAAGGTCACTACCTCACTTGATAATGCCCCTTTGTAATAGGATACTCAATGTATGCATGTTGTATGAGTTGTGTGAGGTTGTGTTGTGTTTTTATGCCATGATAACCCTATCTAAATGTTTTGACCAGTAGAGTATATGTTGAATTAGGGTTGAATTAAAGATATCCATGTTACATTATGCCATGATAGATGAATAGAAAAATGGAACAAGTTCCCTAGGTGTATTATTCTTAGTCTTAAATTGAACATTATGTGTTTGATGAATCATGAATGATAAGTTGGCATGTTATGAATTTTCTTACCATGAAATTATGTTTTCTCCATGCCATGTTCATGCTTGAAAGTTATGATGATATTTATGCTTTGAATGTATTCCCATGATATGTATGACATTATGAATAAAAGAATGTCTAAATAGCAATTTCTAAGAAAAGAAAAGAAATGATGAACGCTATGCTAAAGAGAAATTGCTATGGAAAGGAAAGGAATCATGTATACTATTTTACTTTATGTATTGGCTTGTACCGAATCTTGAAAAAGGTCCAAAGGGTGGGCTCCTAAGCAAGGCCCCAGTTCTTGACTACCGTAGCTGTCCACGGTTCTGGGACTACCGTAGCTGTCCAACAGGGATGGGCTCCTTATGAAAGCCTCGGTTCTGGGACTACCGTAGTTGTCCTCGGTTCTGAGACTACCGTAGCTGTCCTTAATGTGTGGTACAAGCCAGGGATCCCAATGATGATGATATGTTGATGTTCAAGTATTATATTATATATATTTTCAAAAGAGCATCCTTAATGTTTATGCCCATGTTTATGTTTAATGATATTACATATGCCATGTTTAATGTCTATGCACATGTTTATGTTTAATGATATTGCATACACTATGTTTAGTGTGTATGCACATGTTTATGTTTAATGATATTGCATGTCTAATGTTTATGCACAGGATTATATTTTAAAGATTATGCAAATGTTAAGTGTTTATGCTTATGTGCTTTAGATGCTTAAAGTATTTATTCATGTTATATGTTTATGTCAAATGATGTGGATTTCTACTTATATGTGATGTACGGATTTTGTGAGTAAGCAAGGAGCTTACTAAGCATTTTATGCTTATAGTCTACCTTCTTATGTTGCAGATCAAACTAGAGGTTTCTAAAGAAGGGAAGCAGCAGGAGGGCATGTGTGTGTGTGTGGCAGTGACTTGGCAGAACGATCCTACTGTTGTCTTTACTCTTACTTATGGACTTATTTCTCATGGACTTAATGTTGCTACTTATGAACTGCATGTGTTAGTCCTTATTTCCTTATGTTTACACTTATTACTTGTTGAAGTTGAAGTTCTTTATGATATGCATGCTTAATGTAGAACTATATACTCTCTTGATAGATATGCTATGCTATGATTCACATGCTTAATGTAGTTTAGTTAGAAAGAAATTTATCCAATTGCATATGTTCATGGTTTAGTATTATTTCCGCTGCTATATTTACGTTTCATATGCAATAATGTACAAAAGAAAAAAAAAGTAATGCGTCGCTCACGTAAGGGGAGGGCGTTACATAGTCTAGACCCACAACCAATAACTCATAATGATGAGCTATCAGTTGAACCTAAAACAACACCACTTCTTCGTGGGTCTGATAGGACAAGCAATATTTCAGAGAGATACGGATTTCTCATAAGTGAATCGAACGACGTGTTACTCATTAACGATGACGAACCTATCAGTTATAATGATGTTCTGAAAAATTCAAAAAGGGATAAATGGCTTGAAGTCATGAAGTCGGAAATGGATTCCATGTACAAAAATCAAGTATGGGACTTGGTTAACCCACCTGAAGAGATTAAGCCCATAGGGTGCAAGTGGGTTTTCAAGAAGAAAATCGACATGGAAGGTAATGTTTTGTCCTTTAAGGCTAGATTAGTGGCAAAAGGATATCGTCAGAAACAAGGAATTGATTATGACGAAACCTATTTGCCAGTAGCTATGCTTAAATCCATTCGGATGCTCCTGGCCAAAGCAGCTCATTATGATTATGAGATATGGCAAATGGATGTGAAAACAACTTTCCTTAATGGAAACCTGCTTGAGGAAGTATACATGATACAACCTGAAGGTTTCACATCGGTTAATAAAACCAAAGTATGCAAGCTTCGACGATCCATATATGGACTAAAGCAAGCATCCAGGAGCTGGAACATCCATTTTGATGAGACAATCAAAGAGTTTGATTTCTCACAAAAGCCTGACGAACCTTGTGTGTACAAGAAGGTTAGTGGGAGTGCAGTCGTATTCCTAATGTTATATGTCGATGACATATTACTTATAGGAAACGATATATCAGTCTTACAGTCAGTTAAAATTTGGTTGTCCAAAACTTTCTCCATGAAAGACCTAGGAGAAGCAACCTATATCCTTGGGATTAGAATCTATAGAGATAGATCAAAACGGTTGCTTGGTCTTTCGCAGTCTACATATATAGACCGAGTGCTAAAAAGGTTTAGCATATCGGAATCCCATCAGGCATGGGATCATCCTTTCGAAGTCTATGTGTCTGCGCACATAAGACGAGAGGATTTGCATGAATAAGATTCCTTATGCATCCGCGATAGGATCTATCATGTATGCTATGTTATGTACTAGGCCCGATGTATCGTATGCTCTGAGCGTCACAAGCAGATACCAGTCTGATCCAGGAATGGATCATTGGGCGGCTGTCAAGACAATCCTCAAGTACTTAAGAAACACTAAGGATGTGTTCCTAATATATGGAGAAGGTGATATGGTAATATGTGGGTATACATATGCCAGTTTCCAGACAGATAAGGATGACTCCAAATCTCAGTCCGGATACGCATTTATTTCGAATGGAGGCGCAATAAGTTGGAAGAGTTCCAAGCAAGACACCGTAGCGGATTCTACCACGGAAGCGGAATATATTGCAGCTTCTGAACCAGCAAAGGAAGCAGTCTGGATCAAGAAGTTTGTCTCAAAACTTGGTGTGGTTCCAACCATTGATGAAGCAATATCGGTTTACTGCGACAACAATGGAGCTATTGCACAAGCAAAGGAACCAAGGTCTCATCAGTGATCCAAACATGTGCTTCGCCGCTATCATCTGATCAGAGAGATTATAAGTAGGAATGATATACAAATTGAGAAAATTCCCACTGAAAGGAATTTAGCGGATCCTTTAACTAGGGCCTTGCCTCAAAGCACGTTTGAGGGTCATGTTAGAGCCTGTGGTTTTGGGTACCGTAGCGATTGACATTAGGCCAAGTGGGAGTTTGTTAGTGATATGAGAGAAGTGTCCTAAGGCAATCGCCTTATGATTGTAATCATTTATTTTAATAAATGAATATTCACTATTTGAGTATACATGTTTATGTATTTGATTGAGATCTTAAACTCATTTACTGAATATCCGCAATACAATTCACAGTATGAGAGAATTTGTGATGAATTCACAACTAGTGATTATCTCTACATGTGCAATTGTGAAGTATTGAAATTGTCCCAAGTCGATGAATTGATAAATACGGACACTATCAATTCTGTTGAGACTAGCATGGGTTATTCTCTAATCAGCTGATTCTCACTAGCTGGTGACATTGAGATGTCCAGAAATAAACATGAATGCTAGTTAAGGGAACTAGTTCATTGGAGTGACTGGCTGTAAAACTTCATATGGTAGTCTACATATAGATATGACAGTGAAGTTCTTACTGCAGCTTAAGTGCGATGTTCCTTTGACTTGCGGTGTTCAAGTCATCTTGGTCATGGAGACTTATACTTTGACATCTAAAGCAAGCATCTCCAAGGAGGTGTGGACCCAGGATGATTGGGTATAAGCCGAAGTGCCCAAAGATGTTTGAACAGCTTACAAAGGATTCACCACTCCTTGCGAGGAGATGTATCCCCGAGGCCTATCGTCGGATTGTTACTCGAAGCCTCTGTCCAGAGCATGACATGTTCAGAGTATGAATCTCTTAAATACATGAGAGTAATTAGAATCCGTAGGACGAAAAAATGTTACTTGGGCTAGGTGTGACGTAGTCAGCCTACTGGGGACTGACACATATAAACCATGTCCTGAACCGAGTGGGTATAAGATGGTGAAGGGAATGGGGCACGATTCATTATAGATGCTGAAGGGTTTCAGAATAGTTTCTGAGGTCAACCGTTGATCTTTCAATTAATTGGGGATCATGATGTACTACTAGGTGCCACTCATGATCATTCTATAATTGATTAATTATAGACGACCAACATAAATCGAAAGCCTATTTAGTCACACAAACTACGAGTAATCCGAGGGATTTAAAACGAGTTGAAAATTGGATTTTCCAATCAAGAGAGATTAGGTTTGGTTGAGCCAAACGATAAGTCGAATCTGAATTTTTTAGAGATGCATCGGAAGCGTAAAATGGCTAAAGTCTTTTGAAGACTTAATAGATGAATTAAATAAGTTTAATTCATTGGGGCTTGGCTTGGATGGGCCTGCCAAAGAGGGCCTCCATCCTCTTTGCTTGGCCGGCCACAACAAAGGGAGAGAACCAAGTTTTTGGTTCAATTTATAAAATAAACCAAGTGTGGTTTGTTTTATAAAATTATGGATGATATAAATTTTTATATAATAAACCAAGGTTTGGTTTATTTTTCATGGAAATTAAAATGAACCATGGATTGGTTTACTTTATAAAATCAATCATGGATTGATTTACCATGATAAGGAAATTTATTCCATAGGAGAGAAGATTTTTATCATGAATTAAAATATGATTTTAACCATGATATAAAATCAAACTTGGCATGATGGAATAAGTTATTCCATATTTGAGAGGCTTGATGGTTGAGAGGCCACTATATAAAGGACCCAATGTAAGGCTTGGGTGTGAATCATAGAGATGAAGACATAGGCTCTCTCCCTCTCTTTCTCTCCTTCTCTTCTCCCCTTCTTGCCGTGCGCCAACCAGCCCCAAGAAGAAGCACCAGCCGGTCGCCCCTGCCCTTTCCCTGCCGACCACCACCTGTTGCCGGAGAAGGAAGCTCCGGCCATCTCTTGGCCGGAAGAAGGTGCTGCCGGAATTAGAGTTTGCTACAAGGATCCTTTTTGCCGCAAGCCTCTTCTTTTGCTTCGCCGAAATTTTGATTCTGACCATCCTTTTGTGGTTAGTCTTCTGACTTCTCTCTTGGTTTTTCTCGTTGCGTTCTTAGAGAATCTAGTTGTTCTCGAGAACACGAAACTCGTGGCTTTGCGAAGTCATCCCAAAGATACTCGGCGTGGACGCGAATAGAGGCGGAGTAATTGATCTGCCTGGTAAACTAGCATATAATCCCTAGTACTTCAATATATGCTTTACCGCAGTCCAATATCCTTGTCCTGGATTACTCTGATATATGCTAATCATCCCCACGGCAAAGCAGATATCTGGCCTCGTACATAGCATAACATATATGAGGCTTCCTACAGTTGAAGCATAAGGAACCACCTTCATCTCCTCTATCTCCTTTGATGTTTTAGGACACATCTCTTTAGATAAAGGTACTCCATGCCTAAAAGGTAGAAAACCTTTCTTGGAGTCTTGCATGCTAAAAGGAGCTAGGACAGTGTCTTATGTATGAAGCTTGAGATAAACACAACATCCTCTTCTTGCGATCCCTTATAACCTTGATCCCAAGGATGTGTCCAGCTTCTCTCAAGTCATTCATACCAAACTGTTTGGACACCCATACTCTTACATCTAACAACACTTTGACATTGTTGCCAATGAGCAAAATGACATCTACGTATAGTACAAGAAATACCACTACATTTCAATCACATCTCTTGTATACACAAGACTCATCCGGGCATTGAATAAATCCATAAGTCTGGATTACCTCATCAAACCAGATGTTCCATGATCTTGAAGCTTGCTTCAATCCATAAATGGACCGATTAAGCTTACACACAAGATGCTCTTTGCTCTTTTCAATGAATCCCTCTGGTTGCTTCATATAGATGTTTTCCTCAAGACTTCCATTAAGAAAAGTTGTCTTGACATCCATCTGCCTGACCTCATAATCCATATGAGCGGCAATAGACAAGAGAATTCGGATCGACTTAAGCATGGCTACCGGCGAAAAGGTCTCCTCATAATCGATACCTTCTTTCTGAGTATACCCTTTCGCAACATGCCTTGCTTTGAAGGTTTCAACCTTCTCGTTTGATCCTCTCTTTCTTTTGTAGATCCACTTGCATCCAATGACTTTTACACCATTGGGTGATTCTACTAGCTCCCAGACCTGATTAGAATCCATAGATTCTATCTCAGAATTCATCGCCCTCTACCAAGATACCACATCTTTATCTTGGAGTGCCTCATCATAGGTCCAGGGATCAGGTTCATATTCGCTAGGGACCAAGTTTGAAGACTCACCCAAAAACATGAATCTCTCAGGTTGTCTAAAAACCATCCCACTATGACGAGGTACTACTTGTGTATCCTCTGTGACACGCGGTGCAGTCACTTGTGGTATGTCATCCTGTACCGTTGGTACTGAAATTGGAACTTCCCCTCTCATTTCTTCTAGAACAAACTTACTCATGGGCTTGTGGTCCATCAAATAGTCCTCCTCTAAAAATCGGGCATTCGTTCTAACGATCACCCTCTGATCTTTAGGACTATAAAATGAACCACCTTTCGTTCCTCTAGGATAGCCTACGAACAAGCATACTTCTGTACTAGATTCCAATTTATCAACATCTCCCAAGAGGTACTCACCACCACGATCATATCGTAGTATCTTAATACTTTTATCTTGACGTTTCTCCACATCAGCCTTGAATTCTTTAAACCTGTCAAAGCATTCAAACTTGCGGCGCATCAAGTAAATGTATCAATACCTTGAATAATCGTTTATAAAAGAGATGAAATTTTCAAAACCACCTCTAGCTGGATAGACAAAGGACTACACAAATCAGAATGAACCAACTCTAACACATCTTTAGCACCATACACCTTGGACTTAAAAGGTCTTTTGGTCATTTTACCTTCCAAGAACGATTTATTGGGGCAATCGACCCAAGGATGATCGGGAAGATCATGGTTTTGATGTGTGTGTCAACAAGGTTAAGGTTAGGGTGTTATCTTGTTATTTGATATGTGTGATTGAGTTTGCAAGACTTGGAGAATCACATATGGAGGATTTATCCGAGGGACGAGAGCCGAGGGAAGAGGACTCCAAGGGCAAGTCGGGAAGTGGACTTCAAAGGGCACATGTGAAGGGTGGCATGGAGGCAAGCCAAGGGAAGGCTTGTGTGCGCATCCGAGGGACGATAGCCGGTGGAAGAAGACTTCAAGGGGCAAGCCAAGGGAGTGCACTTGAAGGCACACGTGAAGGAGGGTCTTCGGAGTGAGGAAGAGAGTTGTATAAGCTGGGCAGTCGACTGGGAGAAAGGCAGTCGATTGCCAGCAAGATCTTAAACTCACAGAATGTTTTCAACCCTGGACCAGTCTACTGCTAGCCACTGGGTTAGCCATTACCTAGCAATTAAGGCTAGACCAGTCGACTGCCCCAGGGGCAGTCGACTGGTATCGGGCTGGACAACTTTTGGAGTTGTCCTTTACTCTTATTTAAAGGGTGATCTTTTTGCACGAGGAATGTACGGTTCTAGGGGGTACCAAAGTGTTGTTAGTTCAAAAATACTACTGCTCTTCCTCTCATTCTCAATTCCATTTTGTAAGAGAAAGAGGACAACCTTGTAAAGGTTTTCTCCACCTTGAAGGAGACTTTTCATAGTGGAGAGTGTGCTCGCGTGTGAATCCTTGGATTAGTCACCTCTCAGAGGTAAATACCAAGTAAACTCTCGGTGTTAGCATTGGTTTTTATATTTTTCATTATATTGTTTGTATTGTGCTAACCATATTGTAGAGAAAGTTCAAGAGAAGTTCTATTCACCCCTCCTCTAGAAAGTGCCATGATCTTACAAGTGGTATCAGAGCCAGTTCGCTTCGGAGAACTCACCATCGACCGTAGTATCAAGAAATAGCGTTTCAAGAGGGCTATAGCACCGCAAGGCCACCATTCTTCGATGGAAATGACTTCGCCTATTGGAAATTTAGGATGGAGTACTATTTGACAAACGATATTGAATATTGGATGAGTATTGTAGATGGCTTCGATGCACCCGTCAATGAAAGAGGAGAGCCACTGCGAAGGCCACCACAAGGCTTCAATGTGGATTGTCAAAAGAGCAACTCAACAAAGTGGGGCCTTTCATGTAACGCCCGCTTTTTTTCCGTAAAGTGGCGTTACGTTAACATACATAGGGGCATGTGAACATTGTAAGGCAGCGGAATACTTAAAACTTACACATACATGCACCTAACTATTTTTATCCTATCATGGTGACATGGAACTTAGCATATCAACATCATACTTACCATCTTGTCATAAAGTCACATAGTCATCCATTAGGCACATAAGTAGCAAACGTAAGTTGTTCTAGATAACACCATCATAAGGTTAACATAAAACTTGTAATTATTTCTTTCCTTGGCCAAGTCACTACCACACACTCATTTGTGCCTCTCCTGCTACTTCCTTAGTATCCTCTTGCTTGATCTGCAGTATAAGAAAAGTAAGACTATAAGCACATAGGCTTAGTAAGACCCTTTCCTACTCACTAAAACCATTCGTCACTTAAACATAAGCACACGAACATTAACATCACTAGGTGCTTAACATAAAACATAAGCATATAAAATTCACTTAGCATGACCTAGTTCTTAACATAGAACATGAGCATAAAGCATAAAACATTTTCTATTATGGCATAGTTCCTTAACATCAATCATAATCATAAACCCTTTTCTATCGTGGCATACTTCTTAACATCAAACATAAACATGAAGCATTTTTCTATCATGGCATAATTCTTAACATCAAACATAAACTTAAAACATTTTTCTATCATGGCATAATTCTTAACATAAGCATAAACATAAACATTTTCTATCATGGCATAATGCATAACATGAATGAATGCATGAGTCAAAATGCATATACATAAGGATGCTTAATTTTAAAATCATACTTTTAGATACTTAAACATAATCATAACATCATTAGGGTCCTCGGCTTGTACCACATTCTTACATCATATGCGCGCATCCCTAAGTAAATACGAGGTAGCTAGTCTCGACCTACTAGGGTAAGGATAGCTTCATCGGTAGTCCCCGAACCGTGGACAGCTTCATCGGTAGTCCAGAACCGTGGACCTTACTTAGGTCCGGTACAAGCCCATTCATAAAATAAAATACTTTCACATGCTTCTTTATTCATAAACATACATAGCATAATCATTCATTCTTAATACTTAACATCATCATTATGCCTTGAAGGCATGAACCTTATCTTCATTCATCATTTTCATTCCATATCATTATTATGCCTCGAAGGCATGAACTTTAACTTTATTCATCATTTTCAGTCATAAACATGACATGCATACATAATCATGTCCTAAGGTATAAACATCATCCTAGTTCATAAAGCTTGCCATGTTCATGGCATACTACAGTATTTAGGGTCATAGCATTCATCATAAACCATACATAGACCTTCGCACACACATTCTACATGTATTATTCTATTCAACCTACTCCTACATCACATATGTTCATGGTATTTGATCTATAATATTCATGAATAAAACATCACACATAACCTAAACATACCAAAAAAAATCATGTCACATAACACATAAAACTAGGGTTTTAGTAACATAAGGATCCATAGATCATGCTTAACCATATACTTACATCATTGTAACCTAACAACAAGTATCCTTGAGACCTTAACCCAATCCAAGCCCTGGGTCATGGTTTTGGCCGAAACCCTAAGGAACCCTAGGTCCATGGAAAAATTCATATAGGTCACAAATAACGTCCCATACAAACATACAATGCCATAGAAAACATTTGATCCCATAGTTAAAGATAACCCTAATCCCTTAGCCCTAGATTAGCCCTTGGCCAAAACCTAAAGGCCCATGAAATTAATAGAAAAATTATTATAAACCCCAATCACTATCCATCATGTCATAGGGGAAACAAATTAAACATGTTGAATGGTTAGATCAAGTTCCATCCATGGGTTAGGGGTCTAGGCCGAAGCTTATAGGAGCCATTAAGTGTTAGTGATATGAGAGAAGTGTCCTAAGGCAATCGCCTTATGATTGTAAACATTTATTTTAATAAATGAAAATTCACTATTTGAGTATACATGTTTGTGTATTTGATTGGGATCTTAAACTCATCTACTGAATGTCCGCAATACAATTCACAGCATAAGAGAATTTGTGATGAGATCACAACTAGTGATTATCTCTACATGTGCAATTGTGAAGTATTGAAAATATCCCTAGTCGATGAATTGATAAAAACGGACACTATCAATTCTGTTGAGACTAGCATGGGTTATTCTCTAATCAGCTGATTCTCACTGGCTGGTGACATTGGGATGTCCGGAGATAAACATGGATGCTAGTTAAGGGAACTAGTTCATTGGAGTAACTAGCTGTAAAACTTCATATGGTAATCTATATAGATATGTCAGTGAAGTTCTTACTGCAGCTTAAGTGCGATGTTCCTTTGACTTGCGGTGTTCAAGTCATCTTGGTCATGGAGACTTATACTTTAACATCTTAAGCAAGCATCTCCAAGAAGGTGTGGACCCAGGATGATTGGGTATAAGCCGAAGTGCCCGAAGATGTTTGAACAGCCTACAAAGGATTCACCACTCCTTGCGAGGAGATGTATACCCAGGCCTATCGTCGGATTGTTACTCAAAGCCTCTGGCCAGAGCATGTTATGTTTAGAGTATGAGTCTCTTAAATACATGAGAGTAATTAGAAATCCAAAGGACGAGAAAGACACTACTTGGGCTAGGTGTGACGTAGTCAGCCTAGTGGGGACTGACACACACAGACCATATCCTGAACCAAGTGGGTATAAGATGGTGAAGGGAATGGGGCACGATTCATTAGAGCTGCTGAAGGGTTTCAGAATCACTTCTGAGGTCAACCGTTGATCTTTTGATTAATTGGGGGTCATGATGTACTACTAGGTGCCACTCATGATCGTTCTATAATTGGTTGATTATAGACGGCCAACATAAATCGAAAGCCTATTTAGTCACACGCACTATGAGTAATCCGAGGGATTTAAAACGAGTTGAAAATTAGATTTTCCGATCAAGAGAAATAATTCGAATCTGAGTTAATCAGAGGCGTAACGGAAGCTAAAAATGGCTAAGTCTTTTGAAGGCTTATTGGGCGAATTAAATGAGTTTAATTTGCGATGGGTTCGGCTCAGTTTGGCCGGCCAAAGAGGGTGCCAACCCTCTTTGGTTTGGCTGGGCACCACTTGGGGAGAAACTAATTTATTTGGTTTAATTAATAAAATAAATCTAGCGCGATTTGTTTTATAAATTATGGATAAATAAATTTGTATAAAGAAATTTATATAAAGAAATTTATAGAAATTTATTCTTTTTTATGGAAATTAAAATGATCCATGGAATGGTTTATTTTAATTCTATAAAATCAATTAAGAATTGATTTTACCATAATAAAGAAAATTTATAAATTTCTTGTAAAATTTATTCCATAATAAAAGGAGAGATGTATTTGTTTTATTATAAAATTAGTTATAATAAAACTTGGTTTAAACGGAATAATTCATAAAGAAAATTTATAGGATAAATTTCTTATGAAAAATTCCGTTAAAGGGGAGACTTGGCAAGGGAGAGGCTACTATATAAGGCTAGGCTTGATTTCCTTAATAGATTGATCAAGAGATTAACTCTCTCCCTCTCTCTCTCTAACTCTCTCTCTCTCTAGGGTCGGCGCCCTTTCTCTCTCTAGGGCCGGCTCTCTCTCCTCCCTTAGGGCCGGCGCAAGCACCTAGGGTGCCCGTGAGTTTCCTCCACCAAGTTCGTGCCGAAGAAGAAGAAGAAGCGGATCGCGACTCCTTCCTTCCTTTCCCGGAATTTTGATTCCGTTACTTGGTGGTTAGTTTCCATCCTTCTCTCTTGATATTCTAGTTGTGCCTTTAGAGAATCTAGTAGTTCTCGTCTGCACAAAACTCGTGGCTTTGCGAAGTCATCCCGAAGAGAACTCGGCGTGGACGCGAATAGAGGCGAAGCTTCCAAGGGACGCTATGGTTGGATCTCGTCCCTTTCTTCGAGTTACGCGAGGTACAAAGTAAATTAGTTTACTTTTCCGCAAAGTTTTAATTTATGATCATGTCCACACATCATAAGGTTGCATGCTAGATACACAGTTAAAATAATTTGAGAAATTATTTATGCTAATTCTTCCGCTGCACGTAATTAAACTTTAAAATTACGAACCCGTATCCATGTCAACATGCACCAGGTCCCAACATTAAGCATGTAAAAATTCACATGAATCACCACTAACATCACTTACATCATAAGGAGACATAAGAACCATCATTAGAGAGTTAAAACTAGTCCTAGCCATGGAAACATGAAGGTGGCCGAACCCTAGAAGTCCTCTTTCATGGATTTCTCAACTTAGATCTCAAACAAAAACTTAGATCATAACCATATCAAGGAAAACCATTACACCACAGGTGAGGGAGTCTTACCTTGGTTTACCTTGGTTATAGACCTTAGATGGGGAGGAGGATGAAGACCTTGTTGTCTCTTGACCACCCTTAGCCTTTGCAACCTTGTAAAAAAACTTGGATCTTGGAAGAGATACCTTCTTGTGAAGCTTTTCCAAAGGGAAACTCCCCCTTGAGGTTTTGGCTAGAATGAGGAAGGAAGAGGGAGAAGGGTGGACTTGGTGGAAGAAGAAAAGTAACTCCCATGCCACCTCTTTAAACCACATTAAGGAGGGCAAGTGAAGAGTCATGGTGGATGACTCTTCATTTTCCCTAAGCCTTAACCAAAATCCACTTCATTCTCTACTAGCACTCCCTTGTTAGGTGAATTGGTTAGTACATGCATGGTGGTAACATAGGTCCAAGGTTCAATCCTTGGTGCATGCACTTTATTTTTATTTTATTTTTCATTTTATTTTTATATTATTTTCGAAAATTCCCCACAAATTCCCCCATGATCATACTAATATTCCTAATTAAAACCCATTTATATTTATATTAAATTTCACCTAAAATCCACTAATAACCATGGTCTTAGAAAAGCCCATTAGTACTTAGCTTCTCAATTTAAATGAGAAATTATGGATAATTAGGCTAAGGTTCGTACTAGTATTTCTAAACTCCTTCAAAACTATTTAGACATGATCAATATTTTAAAGAAAATATTGAGAAGATTTTCCGGGTCGTTGCATTTCAAGAGCGCAAAGGAACTTTGGGAGAAGCCTGTCGAACTCAATAAAGGGTCAAATGAGTCAAGAAGAGCAAAGAAGGATCTCTTGGTTGCCCAACTACAATCGCTCGCAATGAAGGCCAACGAGGCGGTAAGCCAACTACATGGAAGGGTTAAAGAAATAATCAACGAGCTCCATGTAATTGGTGAAAAGGTTGAGAACTGAGATCTCGTGAGGTATGTTTTACAATAATTCCCTAGGACTACATTGTGGGGATCAATGGTTGATGTCTACAAAGTATCAAGGGATCTCTCTACGGTAAAGTTAGATGATTTATTTTGTGAATTTGAGTTACATGAGCAAGCTAACATTTCTTCTAAAGAAAAAGGTGTAGCGTTTATTGTAGAAAAGAAAAAGAAAAAGAAGAAGGAGAAGAAGAAGAAGATTATCTACTCTTCATCATCCGAGTCGGAGGAGTCTAGTGCCTCCATGGATAGTGACTAAGAAGCCTACATGGTAAGGAAAATGAGAAGAGCTTTTAAAAGTTTTTCTAACAAGTCTTATGGTAGGAAAGAGTCAAGAAGCAAGAGCAAAGGGAAGGACAATATTTGCTACAATTGTCATCAAGAGGGCCACATGAAGAATGAGTACCCACAATTAAAGAAAAGAGAAGAAAAGAAGGAGGAGAAAAAGAAGAGTGAGAAGAGGAAGTCAAAAGAAAAAGGGAAGAGTGCCACAAACCTAAAAGCTACTTGGGATGATCCATCATCTTCGGAGGAAGAAGAAGATCATATGTCACATTTCGCACTAATGGGAGTTGACAACTTAGAGGCATCCGAAGATGAGAGGAGTTCAAGTAGTGAAAATGAAAGTGAAGGCTCATCATCCGAATTCGATGTATCGATAAGTGAGGTATTTGCTACAATTGCCATCAAGAGGGCCACATGAAGAATGAGTACCCACAATTAAAGAAAAGAGAAGAAAAGAAGGAGGAGAAAAAGAAGAGTGAGAAGAGGAAGTCAAAAGAAAAAGGGAAGAGTGCCACAAACCTAAAAGCTACTTGGGATGATCCATCATCTTCGGTGGAAGAAGAAGATCATATGTCACATTTCGCACTAATGGGAGTTGACAACTTAGAGGCATCCGAGGATGAGAGGAGTTCAAGTAGTGAAAATGAAAATGAAGGCTCATCATCTGAATTTGATGTATCGATAAGTGAGGTATATAGCTTACCCTCCTCTACTCTTGTCAAAATTATTACTGGTACAAATGATGATTTGGCTAAGGCTAGGAGAAAAGTTAAAGAATTCAAAAATAAAATTTACATGCTCAAATTATAATCCATGAAACTTAAGGACAATTTGCATGTTTCCTCTACCATGTCAAATGATTCATGTTTGGAAAAAGAAAATAGGGAGCTAAGGGAAAAGGTAGAAAACCTAACCAAGGCACTTAGGAAATTTCAAGTTGGCTCTAGCTACCTTAATATGATCATAAATAGCCAAAGAGCCGTGTATAACAAAGTCGGGATATGTTATAGGCCAAAAACCAAGGAGGTAGCATTTGTTTCCCTTATGGGTAGAAAGGGTGCCTCTAGGAGACAAGGTGTTAAGGGAAATGTAAAGAAGGATTGGGTACCAAAGAAGTATTTAAATGATTCTTGTGGAACTAACATTTTGGTACCAAAAGCTTGTGTTTTCTGTGTTGTATAGGTAAAGGTGAAGGAAGCCTAAAAAATGTGGATTGTAGATAGCGGGTGTTCAAGACATATGACCGGAGATGTGAGCAAATTCTCCACCATTAGCTATCTAAGGGAAGGAACCGTGTCATTCGAAAATAGTGGGAAACTCAAAATAATTGGTAGGGGCACCATTGAGGTATCTCCTACAATCACAATTCATAA
Source organism: Boesenbergia rotunda (assembly GCA_024364735.1). NCBI lineage: Eukaryota > Viridiplantae > Streptophyta > Magnoliopsida > Zingiberales > Zingiberaceae > Boesenbergia > Boesenbergia rotunda. The sequence goes on along the minus strand of JAGFNQ010006878.1, from coordinate 95,657 downwards.
AATTCTTTTGATTAGGATATGGAGTTTAATTTTCTTAGTGTAAGTCAACTTTGTGATGCGGGATATAGGGTTGAGTTTCATGCTAGAAAGTATTTAATTAGACAAAATGGATCCGAAAGTATTATGCTAGAAGGATATAGAGAAGCTAACCTTTATTATCATAATCTTGCTTATGCTTCTAACAATTTTCCTAAGTGTCTCATATCTAAAGAAGAAGAATGTTAGTTGTGGCACTGGCGACTTGGGCACATCAACATGAATAATATTGCAAGAGTAGCAAAGGAGTAGTTGGTGAAGGGGCTCCCCATGATCAAGTATGAAAAGACTAAGATGTGTGATGCATGCCAAGAGGGTAAGCAATCTAAATCATCACACAAAGGTAAAACCTTAACTAGCACTACTTTACCATTAGAATTGTTGCATATGGACCTATTTGATTGTCATAGCACTTCCTCACTAGTAGGGAGTAAATATTATTTGGTAATTATAGATGATTTTTCTAGATATACTTGGGTATTTTTCATAAAACATAAGGATGATACCTTAGAGATATTTGTAGGATTTAGTAAGAGGGTTGAAAATGAAAAACACCACAAAATTAACCGAATTAGGAGTGACCATGGTGGGGAGTTTGAAAATTCAAACTTCTCACAATTTTGTTTAGAAAATGAGTACAAGCATGAATTTTCATGCCCAAGGACCCCTCAACAAATGGTGTAGTAGAAAAGCGAAATAGAGCCTTACAAGAAGCCGCTAGGACTATACTTAATGCATATTCACTACCTAGCTACTTTTGGGCCGAAGCAGTAAATACCGCTTATTACATCCAAAACCGAATCTTAATCCATAGGTTTTTAGGAAAAAATCCATTTGAGTTGTGGAATGGGAGAATTCCACAAGTTCACTATTTTAGGGTTTTTGGGTGTAAGGTTTACATTTTAAACACCAAGGATGATTTGAGGAAGTTTGAATCTAAAGCGAATGAGGGGATTTTGGTTAGATATTCATCCACTAGTAGGGGATATAGGGTATATAACAAAAGGACTAAGGTAATTGAGGAGTCATCCAATGTGGATAATTGAGGAGTCATCCAATATGGATTTTGATGAGTCTACAAACACCTACCCTAGGAAATCTTCTATTGATAAGGACATAAAGGAAAGTCAACCCATTATCGAAGAAATTCAAGACCTACATTTGGGGGGCAATGATCAAGGGGGAGAGAGATGTGCATTAGAAGATGAACATCATGTAGTTAATGAGCCCATAACCTCTAGACCTTTAAGGCATCACCAAGATCACCCCATCGGCCAAATAGTTGGTGATGTCACTCAAGGGGTGAGGACTAAGTCCTACTTTAGAGAACATAGTAGTCAAATTGCCTTGATTTCTCAATTAGAACCAAAATCTATTGTTGATGCATTAGGTGATGTGGATTGGGTCTTAGCCATGCAAGAAGAGTTAAATCAATTTGAAAGGAGTAAAGTATGGGAGTTAGTTCCTAGGCCCAATGATTGTACCATTGTAACCATTAGATGGGTCTTTAGGAACAAGCTAGATGATCAAGGAAAGATAACTAGAAACAAGGCTAGGTTGGTTGCTAGAGGGTTTAATCAAGTTGAGGGTCTTGACTATGATGAAACATATGCCTCCGTAGCTAGATTAGAGTCTATTAGAATTTTATTAGCATATGCCGCTCACATGGATTTCACACTTCACCAAATAGATGTGAAGTCAGTATTTCTTAATGGGGTCATCAAGGAGAGGTCTATGTAGAACAACCACCCGGGTTTGAGAACCCAAATTACCCTAGACATGTCTACAAACTAAGAAAAGTCTTGTATAGATTGAAACAAGCTCCCCGGGCTTGGTATGAAAGGCATTCATCATTCTTAGTATCCAAGGGTTTTAGGAGAGGTACGATTGATCCAACTTTTTTCCTAAAATCTAAGGATAAGGACATCTTTGTGGCCCAAGTCTATCTGGATGATATTATATTTGGGTCAACAAATAGTGAATTTCTCAATGAGTTCATTAGATGTATGGAAAATGAGTTTGAGATGAGTCTTGTGGGAGAATTGAATTTCTTTTTAGGCTTACAAGTTAAACAAACAAATGAAGGGACTCATGTGTATCAAACTAAATATACTAGGGAAATCATTAAGAAATTTGGACTAGAAAATGCTAAGGTAGCATCTACCCCTATAGGAACAAATGTCAAAATGGATAATGATCTTGAAGGTAAAATGGTAGACTTAAAACAATATAGGAGCATGATTGGTAGTTTATTGTACCTAACCGCTAGTAGACCCGATATATTATTTGCGGTAGGTATGTGTGCAAGGTACCAATCATGTGCCAAAGAGTCTCATCTAGTGGTAGTTAAGAGGATCTTAAGATATATTAAAGGTACTCTTAAGTCGGGCTTTGGTATCCTAGGACTCCAAATGTTGAACTTTTGGATACACTGATTCGGACTATGAGGGTTGTAAACTAGATAGGAAGAGTACTAGTGGAGGATGTCAATTTATTGGTTCATCCATAGTTAGTTGGAGTAGTAGGAAACAACCATGTGTTTGTTGGGACCGGGTGCATGTCGACATGGATACGGGTTCGTAATTTTAAAGTTTAATTACGTGCAGCGGAAGGTTTAGCATAAATAATTTCTCAAATTACTTTAACCACGTATCTAGCATGCGACCTTATGGTGTGTGAACATGATCATAAATTAAAATTTTGCAGAAAAAGTAAACTAATTTACTTTGTACCTCGCGTAACTCGAAGAAAGGGACGAGATCCAACCGTAGCGTCCCTTGGAAGCTTCGCCTCTATTCGCATCCACGCCGAGTTCTCTTCGGGATAACTTCGCAAAGCCATGAGTTTTGTGCCGACGAGAACTACTAGATTCTCCAAAGGCACAACTAGAATATCAAGAGAGAAAGATGGAAGACTAACCACCAAGTAACGGAATCAAGATCCGGGAGAGGAAGGAGTTGCGATCCGCTTCTTCTTCTTCTTTGTCACCTTCTTGGTGGAGGAGGCTCTCGGGAACCCTAGGCGGTGCGCCGGCCCTAGAGAGAGAAAGGGGTGCCAGCCCTAGAGAGAGAAAGGGGCGCCGGCCCTAGAGAGAGAAAGGGGCGCCGGCCCTAGAGAGAGAGCTTCTTAATCTCTTGATTAATTGGAATTCAATGCTTGCCTTTGGTTCCTTTATATAGTAGCCTATCCATTGCCAAGTCTCCCTTTTAACGGAATAAATTTACATAAGAAATTTATCTTATAAATTTTCTTATGAATTATTCTGTTATGCCAAGTTTTATTATAACTAAATTTATAATAAAACAAACACATTTCTCAATTTATTATGGAATAAATTTTTACAAGAAATTTACTATATAAATTTTTTTTATCATGGAAAAATCAATTCACAATTGATTTTATAAAATAAAATAAACCATTTAAAATTTATTTTAATCTCCATGAAATTAAATTTATTTATATAAATTTTTTTATATAAATTTCTTTATCCATAATTTTATAAAACAAATCGCGCTTGATTTATTTTATAATTTAAACCAAATAAATTGGTTTTCTCTCCATGTGGTGGCCAGCCAAACCAAAGAGGGTGGGGACCCTCTTTGGCCGGCCAAACCGAGCCGCCTCCTCGCGAATTAAACTCATTTAATTCGCCTAATAAGCCTTCAAAAGACTTAGCCGTTTTAGGCTTTCGATGCGCCTCTGATAAATTCAGATTCGACTTATTTCTCTTGATCGGAAAATCCAATTTCCAACTCGTTTTAAATCCCTCGGATTACTCGTTGTGCGTGTGACTAAATAGGCTTTCGATTTATGTTGGCCGTTTATAATTAACCAATTATAGAACGATCATGAGTGGCACCTAGTAGTACATCATGACCCCCAATTAATCGAAAGATCAACGGTTGACCTCAGAAAGAATTCTGAAACCCTTCAGCAGCTATAATGAGTCGTGCCTCATTCCCTTCACCATCTTATACCCACATGGTTCAGGACACGGTCTATGTGTGTCAGTCCCCACTAGGCTGACTACGTCACACCTAGCCCAAGCAATGTCTTTCTCGTCCAATGGATTCTAATTACTCACATGTGTCTAAGAGATTCATACTCTGAACATGTCATGCTCTGGCCAGAGGCTTCGAGTAACAATCCGACGATAGGCCTTGGGTATACATCTCCTCGCAAGGAGTGGTGAATCCTTTGTAGGCTGTTCAAACATCTTCGGGCACTTCGGCTTATACCCAACTATCCTGGGTCCACACCTCCTTGGAGATGTTTGCTTAAGATGTTAAAGTATAAGTCTCCATGACCAAAATGACTTGAACACCGTAAGTCAAAGGAACATCGCACTTAAGCTGCGGTAAGAACTTTACTGACATGTCTATATATAGACTACCATGTGAAGTTTTACAGCCAGTCACTTCAATGAACTAGTTCCCTTAACTAGCATTCATGTTTATCTCCGGACATCCCAATGTCACCAGCCAATGAGAATTAGCTGATTAGAGAATAACCCATGCTAGTCTCAACAGAATTGATAGTGTCCGTATTTATCAATTCATCGACTAGGGACAATTTCAATACTTCACAATTGCACATGTAGAGATAATCACTAGTTGTGAATTCATCACAAATTCTCTCATGCTATGAATTGTATTGCGGACATTCAGTAAATGAGTTTAAGATCTCAATCAAATACACAAACATGTATACTCAAATAGTGAATATTCATTTATTAAAATAAATGATTACATTCATAAGGTGATTGCCTTAGAACACTTCTCTCACAATACTAACAAACTCCCACTTGGCCTAATGCCAATCGCTATGGTATCCAATACCACAGGCTCTAACATGACCCTCAAACTTGCTTTGAGACAAGGCCTTAGTTAAAGGATCCGTTACATTCCTTTCAGTGGAAATTTTCTCAATTTGTATATCATTCCTACTTATAATCTCTCTGATCAGATGATAGCGGCGAAGAACATGTTTGGATCGCTGATGAGACCTTGGTTCCTTTGCTTGTGCAATAGCTCCATTGTTGTCGCAGTAAACCGGCACTGCTTCATCAATGGTTGGAACCACACCAAGTTTTTGTAACGCCCGTTTTTTTTTCTTTTCATAAAGCGGCGTTACGTTAACATACTTAGGGCATGTAGACATCATAATGCAGTGAAAACCTTTAAACTTACACCTACATGCACTTACTACCATTCCTAGCATCATAACATGGGAACTTGGCATATTAACTTTATACTTTGCATCATATCATACTTAGCATCATGTCATACTGTAGCATCATGTCATAGAGTCACATTCAAGTACTAATAGTAAAGGTAAAGTTCTATCATAAGACGAGCAAACATATGGTCTCTTGGCCAAGTCACTATCACACACATGCTGTAATGCCCTCCTGCTGCTTCCTTACTGTCCCCTTGCGTGATCTGCGGTATAAGAAAAATAAGACTATAAGAACACAGGCTTAGTAAGACTCTTTCCTACTCACTAAAACCATTCATCATTTAATCATGAGCACATAAGACATTAACATACTTAGTGCCTTACTTAGAACATAAGCCTTTTCATCACTTAGCATACATTCGTCATGGCATGAACATAACTTAATCACCTTCGTAGCATGGCATAAACATAACCATAAAACATTCATGGCATGGCATAATACTTGGCATAGACATCAACATCGTAAACATTCATAGCATGACATAATAATTGGCATAGACATAGACATAATAAACATAACCTCATAAACATTCTTAGCATGAACCTAAATAAAATCATGACATCCTAACATAGCACAACGTAATTAAATTATGGCATCATTACTAGCATGAACATAAATAAAATCATGGCATCCTAACTTAGCATAAACATAATTAAATCATGGCATCCTAAACTAGCATAAACATAAATAAAATCATGACATTTTAACTTAGCATAAACATAAATAAATCATGGCATCCTAAACTAGCATAGACATAAATAAATCATGGCATCCTAAACTAGCATAAACATAAATAAATCATGACATCCTAAACTAGCATAAACATAAATAAAATCATGGCATTTTAACTTAACATAAACATAAATAAATCATGACATTCTAACTTAGCATAAACACAATTAAATCATGGCATCATATATTAGCATAAACATACATAAAATCATTTGCATAAACATACCTTGCATAAACTTACTTTGCATAATATTCTTATCATAAATATAATGCATAACATGGATGGATGCATGTGGCAATTGCATATATATATATAAAGATGCTTAATCTTTAAAAACATGCTTTTAAATACTTTAACATAATCATATCATTCATTGGGCCCTGGCTTGTACCACATTCATTCATCATATGCGCGCATCCCTAAGTAAATACGAGGTAGCTAATCTCGACCTACTAGGGTAAGGACAGCTTCATCGGTAGTCTCGAACCGTAAGGACAGCTTCATCGGTAGTCCCGAACCGTGGACAGCTTCATCGGTAGTCCAGAACCGTGGACCTTACTTAGGTCCGGTACAAGCCCATAAAATAAAATAAAATGCTTTCACATGCTTCTTCATTCATAATCATTCATAGCATATTCATTCATTCATCATACTTTCATCATACTTAACATCATCGTTATGCCTTGAAGGCATGAACTTTAACTTCATTCATCATTTTCATTCTTAAACATGGCATATGTACACATCATTCATAAAGCATGGCATACATACAATTTATTCATAAACATGGCATACCTACATATCATTCATAAGACATGGCATACATACATATTATTCATAAAACATGGCATACATACATATCATTCATAGATCATGGCACATGTCTTAAACATTTATGACCTAATCATATAATTCATGACATATAAACTAATGGTTTGGTTAACATAAAAATTCTTCCATCTTACTTAAACATACCTCTTAGTAACCTATACCCAAGCATCTTGGTAGGTTTAACCCAACCCTAGCCCTAGGTTATGTCCTTGGCCGAAAGTCCCCAAGGAACCCTAGGTCCATGAACCTTCACATAACTTCCCAACAAAACATCTCATACACATATACTAGGCCATAGGAACCCTTTGATTCCATACTTAAGGCCAACCCTAATCCTTTAGCCCTAATCTTGCTCTTGGCCGAAACTTCAAGGCCATGGGGGTATGGAAAAATTCCATTAAAACCCCAAATCAATTGCTTAAACACCAACCATACCTTACCATAGGGCCATTGGGGCCCTTACTTGAAATAAGTCCTAACTTTCCACCCTATTAGGGTACTTGGCCGAAACCTATAGGGTCTCTAGGCCATGTGAATCATTCACATAAACACCCTCCATCTCCCTTATATCATGATAAAACATAAAACATATACTTGAGGTTTTAAACCCAACCCTACACATGAGTTCTTGATGTTGGCCGAAACCCTAGGGTATTCTAGGGTACCCCAAAAATTCCCAAAAATTATATTTAATCTCTAAACATCATAAGGGAACATTAAACAACATTATAAAGATTTTTAGCATCATCTTTGACCCTACACTTCTAGTGGCCGAAACCCATAGGAGATCCTAGGGTTCTTGGTTTGCTTTTCTTGTTTCTTTTAACATCAAATCCCAAAAACCAACCAATAAATCATGCTAAAACATAAGGAACTATTATACCACAGGTGAGGGAGTCTTACCTTGGTTGATCTTGATTTCTAAACCTTAAAAGAGAAGGAAATGGTAAGATCTTTGGACCCTTGAACCCCCTTGTCCTTGTATCCTTGGAAAACCCTTAGATCTTGGAGATGAGACCTTCTTGTGGAGTTTTTCCAAGGGAAACTCTCCTTGTGGTGTTCGGCTAGGAAGAGGGAAGGAGGAGGAAGAAAATGCTAAGTGATGCAAGGAAGAGGTAACTCCCAAACCCCCCTCTTTATAACCCATTAAGGAGGTAAATGAAGAGTCTCTCCATGACCCTTCATCTTCTTCTAAGCCTTAACCAATATCCACTTCATTCACTCATAACATTCCCTTGCTAGGTGAGTTGGTTAGAGCATACATGGTTGTACAAGAGGTCCAAGGTTCAATCCTTGGTAGATGCACAATTTTTTTCCCACCTATTTTCTTTTATTTTCCAAGTATTTTCGAAAATCCCTTAAAAATCCCCCCATAATTATGTTAATATTTCTCATTAAAATCCCTTTATATTTATATAAATTTTCACCTAAAATCCACCAATAATTATGGTACTAAAAAGCCCATATAAGGCCCATTAGTGCCCTTTTTCCCAATTTAAATGAGAAAACATGGATTTTCTAGGCCAATGTTCGCATTAATATTTCTAGGTTCCTCGGAAAATTATCTAGACATGCTTAATATTTTAAAGAAATATTAAGAGAATTTTCTGGGTCGTTACAATCCCCCATACCTCGTGAAAGTTCGTCCTCGAACTTAGAATAGCTCCGGGTACTTGCGCCTCATCTCGTCCTCGCGTTCCCAGGTAGCTTCTTCGAACCGTTGACTTTGCCATTGAACCTTGACTAAGGGTACCTCCTTACTCCTCAGCTTCTTGACTTCCCTATCCAAAATCTGGATGGGTTTGCTCTCATAGCTTAGGTCCTCCGGCACTTGTACTGTCTGTGGCTCGATCACTTGGTCCATATTTGAGATACACTTTTCAAGCAGGGACACATGGAATACGTTATGGATAGCTGACATCTCTGGAGGCAGCTCTAGCTCATATGCCACCTTACCAACTCTTTTCAGAATCAGGTACGGCCCCACGTAGCGTGGACTTAATTTTCCTTTCCTCCCAAATCTTGTCACCCCCTTCATCGGAGCAACTTTCAGAAACACCCAATCTCCAACATTAAACTCCAGTGGTCTACACCGGACATCGACATAACTCTTCTGCCGGCTCTGAGCTGTTTCTATCCGTTGCCGAATATTCTGTATAGCTCGGGTGGTGCTGTCTATGACATCCGTTGTGTGCCCCATTTCCTTCTTTTCACCACCCTCATACCAACAGATCGGAGACCTACATCTCCTCCCATACAACGCTTCATATGGTGCCATTCCAATAGTAGCTTGGTAGCTATTGTTGTACGCGAATTTCGCTAAGCATAGATATCGACACCAGCTTCCTTTGAAATCCAAGGCACACGCTCGCAACATGTCTTCTAGTACTTGATTCACCCGTTCAGTTTGCCCATCAGTCTGAGGGTGAAAAGCGGTGCTAAATCGCAATTTAGTGCCAAGAGACTTCTAAACGCACTCCCAAAAACGTGAGGTAAAGCGACCATCCCTATCAGAAGTGATAGTCTTGGGAACTCCATGGAGCCTAATTATTTCCCTAGCATATAATTGAGCTAGTTGCTCAATCGAATAAGTCATCTTGACTACTAGGAAGTGAGCAGGCTTTGTCAACCTGTCCACAATTACCCATACTACATCATATCCATTTGTAGTCCTGGGAAGTCCTGAAATGAAATCCATAGAGATATCTTCCCATTTCCACTCTGGACTCGGAAGTGGCTGCAGAGCTCCTCCGGGTCGCTGGTGTTCTGCTTTCACTCGTTGGCAGGTCAGGCAAGTACTAACATGCTGAGCCACATCTCTCTTCATACCGAACCACCAGAATTTCTCCTTCAGGTCTTGATACATTTTGGTGGATCCCGGATGCATCGAATAAGGGTTAATTCTATAATTCAAGGAACTCATAATATTGCCAATCTGACATATAGATTAGGTGTATTTTATTCACGGTATTTATACTTATATCCTTGATGATATAAGTGACATACATGATTGTCATAATTGAGCTAGTGTCATTAATAGCCCTATGATGTAATTATATGCATATATCATAATTATATACCTATTATAATTATGGGTAAACCTAATAATAGTATGGTTCTAAAATATTAGTTCACAACATAAGCTATGAATTATATTAGTTAATGGTTATTATATGATAAGTGAGATCATATTTATTATATTACCATAAAATAACTCAAGGTAATCTTATATATTATATATAAGATAATAGTGAAACATACGTTGATAATACTAATATTTATAATTAGTATGAAAATATAGTGGACACATGATCTATAATAAGTGTTAATGTAAGTAGAACACTATCCTATGCGTATCGTTTTAGGTTATACCGTATGACTTATACCATTAATTATATTAGTATTAGTATAATGGAACTAATACTATACGCTAACATAGGTGAGAGAGTTATAATCCTATGTATGTATGCTATCATATAATTCCCTACATGAGACTGTATTATAGGTTATACATGATATCATAAATTATAGTTATTTATCATATAAGTTATAGGTATAATACCTATAATTGCTTATGGAATAATATGTGTAGGTGATAACTTATAGGTTGAGATGATACATGTCAACCTGTATGCAGGCTCATATTAAGTACCTATATGATAGGTGAATTATTATAGTCATATTTATACTAATTTTATATTAGTACATACTCTCATATTATTATTATCATTTGCTTTATATAATATAATTATATTATATTATATGATTGGTAACTCATATAATGTACAGGTTATATACTAGGTTCACCTTAATTACTAAGATTATGATGGTGCTCAATTAATACCATGTTTATGAACATAAGGTTGAGTCACACTTATGACTAATTATATTATGACTAACTTAGACATAATGTAATCAGGCAGAATACTTATACATGATTTTCTTATGATGTGACTTAAGATAGGTTATGATATAAGGTATATTGAGCGTCAGGTCAAGCGATGAAGTAGTCTCATTAATTCTGTTACTCTGTCTTCTAGCCATGTTTTCCTTCATAAAGGACAAGTATGGATAATATGAGTTATTGTTATTCCTACCCCCATATTACTCTAAAGTATTTAATTCCTAAAAGAAGATAAAATATCGTTCATCGTTACATATCTTAAGGTACTTTTCATCATAAGTATGGATAATATGAGTTATTGTTATTCCTACCCCCATATTACTCTAAAGTATTTAATTCCTAAAAGAAGATAAAATATCGTTCATCGTTACATATCTTAAGGTACTTTTCATCATAACTATCGTTCATACTTGCATATCTTAAAATCATAAAACATCTTACTACTATCAGATATGTAAAGGTACTTACATGGAAGCGGCAGGAAGAGAGCTTGATGTGTGTGTAGTGAGATGGTAACTGCTCTGATACCAACCTGTAACGCCCGCTTTTTTTTTCTTTTCATAAAGCGGCGTTACGTTAACATACATAGGGCATGTAGACATCATAATGCAGCGGAAACCTTTAAACTTACACCTACATGCACTTACTACCATTCCTAGCATCATAACATGGGAACTTGGCATATTAACTTTATACTTAGCATCATATCATACTTAGCATCATGTCATACTGTAGCATCATGTCATAGAGTCACATTCAAGTACTAATAGTAAAGATAAAGTTCTATCATAAGACGAGCAAACATATGGTCTCTTGGCCAAGTCACTATCACACACATGCTGTAATGCCCTCCTGCTGCTTCCTTACTGTCCACTTGCGTGATCTGCGGTATAAGAAAAATAAGACTATAAGCACACAGGCTTAGTAAGACTCTTTCCTACTCACTAAAACCATTCATCATTTAATCATGAGCACGTAAGACATTAACATACTTAGTGCCTTACTTAGAACATAAGCCTTTTCATCACTTAGCATACATTCATCGTGGCATGAACATAACTTAATCACCTTCATAGCATGGCATAAACATAACCATAAAACATTCATGGCATGACATAATACTTGGCATAGACATCAACATCGTAAACATTCATAGCATGGCATAATACTTGGCATAGACATAGACATAATAAACATAACCTCATAAACATTCTTAGCATGAACCTAAATAAAATCATGGCATCCAAACTTAGCACAATGTAATTAAATCATGGCATCATTACTAACATGAACATAAATAAAATCATGGCATCCTAACTTAGCATAAACATAATTAAATCATGGCATCCTAACTAGCATAAACATAAGTAAATCATGGCATCCTAAACTAGCATAAACATAAATAAAATCATGGCATTTTAACTTAGTATAAACATAAATAAATCATGGCATCCTAAACTAGCATAGACATAAATAAATCATGGCATCCTAAACTAGCATAAACATAAATAAATCATGCATCCTAAACTAGCATAAACATAAATAAAATCATGGCATTTTAACTTAACATAAACATAAATAAATCATGGCATTCTAACTTAGCATAAACACAATTAAATCATGGCATCATATATTAGCATAAACAAACATAAAATCATTTGCATAAACATACCTTGCATAAACTTACTTTGCATAATATTCTTATCATAAATATAATGCATAACATGGATGGATGCATGTGGCAATTGCATATATATATATAAAGATGCTTAATCTTTGAAAACATGCTTTTAAATACTTTAACATAATCATATCAACATTGGGCCTTGGCTTGTACCACATTCATTCATCATATGCGCGCATCCCTAAGTAAATACAAGGTAGGTAATCTCGACCTACTAGGGTAAGGACAGCTTCATCGGTAGTCCCGAACCGTAAGGACAGCTTCATCGGTAGTCCTGAACCGTGGATAGCTTCATCGGTAGTCCAGAACCGTGGACCTTACATAGGTAGGGTACAAGCCCATAAAATAAAATAAAATGCTTTCACATGCTTCTTCATTCATAATCATTCATAGCATATTCATTCATTCATCATACTTTCATCATACTTAACATCATCGTTATGCCTTGAAGGCATGAACTTTAACTTCATTCATCATTTTCATTCTTAAACATGGCATATGTGCACATCATTCATAAAGCATGGCATACATACAATTTATTCATAAACATGGCATACCTACATATCATTCATAAGACATGGCATACATACATATTATTCATAAAACATGGCATACATACATATCATTCATAGATCATGGCACATGTCTTAAACATTTATGACCTAATCATATAATTCATGACATATAAACTAATGGTTTGGTTAACATAAAAATTCTTCCATCTTACTTAAACATACCTCTTAGTAACCTATACCCAAGCATCTTGGTAGGTTTAACCCAACCCTAGCCCTAGGTTATGTCCTTGGCCGAAAGTCCCCAAGGAACCCTAGGTCCATGAACCTTCACATAACTTCCCAACAAAACATCTCATACACATATACTAGGCCATAGGAACCCTTTGATTCCATACTTAAGGCCAACCCTAATCCTTTAGCCCTAATCTTGCTCTTGGCCGAAACTTCAAGGCCATGGGGGTATGGAAAAATTCCATTAAAATCCCAAATCAATTGCTTAAACACCAACCATACCTTACCATAGGGCCATTGGGGCCCTTACTTGAAATAAGTCCTAACTTTCCACCCTATTAGGGTACTTGGCCGAAACCTATATGGTCTCTAGGCCATGTGAATCATTCACATAAGCACCCTCCATCTCCCTTATATCATGATAAAACATAAAACATATACTTGAGGTTTTAAACCCAACCCTACACATGAGTTCTTGATGTTGGCCGAAACCCTAGGGTATTCTAGGGTACCCCAAAAATTCCCAAAAATTATATTTAATCTCTAAACATCATAAGAGAACATTAAACAACATTATAAAGATTTTTAGCATCATCTTTGACCCTACACTTCTAGTGGCCGAAACCCATAGGAGATCCTAGGGTTCTTGGTTTGCTTTTCTTGTTTCTTTTAACATCAAATCCCAAAAACCAACCAATAAATCATGCTAAAACATAAGGAACTATTATACCACAGGTGAGGGAGACTTACCTTGGTTGATCTTGATTTCTAAACGTTAAAAGAGAAGGAAATGGTAAGATCTTTGGACCCTTGATCCCCCATGTCCTTGTATCCTTGGAAAACCCTTAGATCTTGGAGATGAGACCTTCTTGTGGAGTTTTTCCAAGGGAAACTCTCCTTGTGGTGTTCGGCTAGGAAGAGGGAAGGAGGAGGAAGAACATGCCAAGTCATGCAAGGAAGAGGTAACTCCCAAACCCCCCTCTTTATAACCCATTAAGGAGGTAAATGAAGAGTCTCTCCATGACCCTTCATCTTCTTCTAAGCCTTAACCAATATCCACTTCATTCCCTCATAACATTCCCTTGCTAGGTGAGTTGGTTAGAGCATACATGGTTGTACAAGAGGTCCAAGGTTCAATCCTTGGTAGATGCACAATTTTTTTCCCACCTATTTTCTTTTATTTTCCTAGTATTTTTGAAAATCCCTTAAAAATCCCCCCATAATTATGTTAATATTTCTCATTAAAATCCCTTTATATTTATATAAATTTTCACCTAAAATCCACCAATAATTATGGTACTAAAAAGCCCATATAAGGCCCATTAGTGCCCTTTTTCCCAATTTAAATGAGAAAACATGGATTTTCTAGGCCAATGTTTGCATTAATATTTCTAGGTTCCTCGGAAAATTATCTAGACATGCTTAATATTTTAAAGAAATATTAAGAGAATTTTTCGGGTCGTTATAGTTCTGAGATAAACTTCTTGATCCAGACTGCTTCCTTTGTTGCTTCCGAAGCTGCAATATATTCCGCTTCTGTGGTAGAATCCGCTACGGTGTCTTGTTTGGAACTTTTCCAACTTATTGCACCTCCATTCAAAGTAAATACGTATCCAGACTGAGATTTGGAGTCATCCTTATCTGTCTGGAAACTGGCATCTGTATACCCACGTATTACCATATCTCCTTCTCCATATATTAGGAACACATCCTTAGTTCTTCTTAAGTACTTAAGGATTGTCTTGACAGCCACCCAATGATCCATTCCTGGATCAGACTGGTATCTGCTCGTGACGATCAGAGCATACGATACATCGGGCCTAGTACATAACATAGCATACATGATAGATCCTATCGCGGATGCATAAGGAATCTTATTCATGCAAATCCTCTCGTCTTCTGTGCGCGGACACATAGACTTTGAAAGGTTGATCCCATGCCTGATGGGAAGGTAACCTTTCTTGGATTCCGACATGCTAAACCTTTTTAGCACTCGGTCTATATATGTAGACTGCGAAAGACCAAGCAACCGTTTTGATCTATCTCTATAGATTCTAATCCCAAGGATATAGGTTGCTTCTCCCAGGTCTTTCATGGAGAAAGTTTTGGATATCCAAATTTTAACCGACTGTA
Organism: Boesenbergia rotunda; assembly: GCA_024364735.1. NCBI lineage: Eukaryota > Viridiplantae > Streptophyta > Magnoliopsida > Zingiberales > Zingiberaceae > Boesenbergia > Boesenbergia rotunda. Next base: position 80,351 of record JAGFNQ010006878.1, on the reverse strand, counting down.
AGACTGATATATCGTTTCCTATAAGTAATATGTCATCGACATATAATACTAGGAATACAACTGCACTCCCACTAACCTTCTTGTACACACAAGGTTCGTCTGGATTTTGTGAGAAATCAAACTCTTTGATTGTCTCATCAAAACGGATGTTCCAACTCCTGGATGCTTGCTTCAGTCCATATATGGATCGTAGAAGCTTGCATATTTTGGTTTTATCAACCGATGTGAAACCTTCAGGTTGTATCATGTATACATCCTCAAGCAGGTTTCCATTAAGGAAAGCTGTTTTCACATCCATTTGTCATATCTCATAATCATAATGAGCTGCTATGGCCAGGAGCATCCGAATGGATTTAAGCATAGCTACTGGCGAATAGGTTTCGTCATAATCAATTCCTTGTTTCTGACGATATCCTTTTGCCACTAATCTAGCCTTAAAGGTAACAACATTACCTTCCATGTCGGTTTTCTTCTTGAAAACCCACTTGCACCCTATGGGCTTAATCCCTTCATGTGGGTTAACCAAGTCCCATACTTGATTTTCGTACATGGAATCTATTTCCGACTTCATGGCTTCAAGCCATTTGTCCCTTTCTGAACTTTTCAGAACATCTTCATAACTGATAAGTTCGTCATTGCTTATGAGTAACACGTCGTTCGATTCACTTATGAGAAATCCGTATCTCTCTGGAATATTGCATGTCCTATCAGACCTATGAAGAGGTGGTGTTGTTTTAGGTTCAACTGATAGCTCATCATTATGAGTTATTGGTTGTGGGTCTAGACTAGGTGTCTCTGTAATGTCTATTGGAGTTTCTTGAACTTCATCAAGTTCAATGCCACTCCCACTGTTTTTTTGTAAAAGAAATTCTTTTTCCAGAAACACAGCATGCCTTGAAACAAACACCTTTTGTTCCAAGGGATGATAGAATTGGTAACCCTTCTTTCCTTAGGGTATCCAATAAATAGACATTTATCAGACTTAGCATCCAATTTGTCTGATACAGTCCGCTTCACATAAGCAGGACAACCCCATATTTTAAGGTGAGTTAAATGAGGTTTCTTACTATTCCACTCTCATATGGAGTAGTAGAGACTACCTTGGTCGGGACTCTGTTTAGCAAGTAAACAGATGTCTTAAGTGCATAGCCCCAAAAGGATTTTGGAAGAGTTGCATGGTTCATCATAGATCTAACCATGTCCATCAAGGTTTGATTACGCCTCTCAGATACACCATTATGCTGTGGTGTATATGGCGGAGTCCATTGAGACAATATCCCATTGTCCCTAAGATAATCTTGAAACTCTTGACTTAAGTATTCACCACCCCGATCGGATCGAAGTATCTTAATACTTTTGCCAAGTTGTTTCTCTACTTCATTTCTGATGTAACGCCCCGAAATTTCCCATATGAAATATTAGGAAATATATAAATTCATAAATATGAAATATTATGGAATTCATGAAATAGTATCATGAAATATTATGAATTCATAAATATGAAATATTATGAAATTCATGAAATATTATCATGAAATATTATGAAATATTATGAATTCATAAATATGAAATATTATGAAATTAATGAAATAGTATCATGATATATTATGAAATATTATGAATTCATAAATATGAAATATTATGGAATTCATGAAATATTATCATGAAATATTATGAAATATATGAATTCATGGAATATAATTAATATTATGAGATTTCATGATGGGCTTGGCTTAATGGGCATGGATTAGTGCAAAATGTAATAAAAAGGAAATATAGAAGGGAGGAAGCAGGGATTGAACCTTGAACCTCCTAGTTGCACTAGCAATGTCTTAACCATTGCACCAAGCCATGTTTCTTGTTAGAGAAGGAGAAACATGTTTGTTAAAAGCTAGGGAAGTGAAGAGACATGTCTCTTCAAGAGAAAAGTATAAATAAGAGAAGGAAGTGGTTAGAATAACTACCTCTTCATCTTCCTCTTCACTTCTCCACCGAAAGTCTCTTCTTCTCCCTCTCCATTTTCGAAAAGTAAACCCTAGGGTTTTAACCCTAGGGAATTGGAAGGAAGAAGAACCCTTTAAGGTTCTTGCCTTCTACTAGGGCCAAGATTTCTAAGAGAAGGCAAACAAGGGAAACACTCACCTTCCTTCAACCAAGGGCACCTTAAGATCTTAGAGAAGTAGAAATCAAGCGAAAGGATGTAAGTATCCCCTCGCCTGCAGTGTAATAGTTCTTGAATGTGGTATCCTTTAACATGTTGTAAACAAAAACCTAGGGTTTTTGTTCTTGTATGTTTCGGCCACCCCCCTTAGGGGAAGGCCTTGTTTTCTTTTGTTACATGATTAGACCCTTGATACTTAGGGAATATGTGTATATTGATTTCCTTCATGATAGTTGAACAAAAGGGAAGAAGAACTAGGGTTTTGGTTCTTGTAAGATTCGGCCACCCCCTTAGGGGAAGGCCTTGTTCTCTTTTTGTTACATAATTAGACCCTTGGAACTTAGGATATATGTATATGTGTGGTTTATGCAAATGTTGTGAACAAAACCTAGGGTTACACCCTTGTGTAGGTTTCGGCCAACACCCAAGAAGGGACCTTGGTTACCCCTTGATGCATGTGAAGACCCCTTGGAATTTAGTGTATACCTATATGTTGTGTCCCTACATTTTTGTGATAGCAAAACCTAGGGTTTTGAACTTGGATGGGTTTCGGCCAAGGCTTAGAAAAAGGGGTTAGTGAGGGTTGAATTATCCTACAATATATCCATGTTTAAGATAAGTATACAAGGTGTTTGAATAAATGTATGTGTGAATGATTAATGCAAAAGTCCTAATATTTCCCTACTCTTGATGTTTCGGCCAACCCACTAGGACTAGGGTTTGTAAAGGTCAAACTACCCAATGATATATGTTTATGGTTGGGGATGAACATATGTATATGTATGTGGTGTTAAATGGAATGGTTGATAAGGAAACCTTAATTGTTAGCATGCTTTGATATGTTTATGTATGAGGTGTTTAAATGAGATGTCTGATTGAAATCTTAATTGATAGCATGCTACCACTTTCTACGATATGAGTATGACCTATGTGACCAAAGCTTGTCAGGTCTAAGGTAGGGTAAGTGGTTGAAATATGATGCATGATGAAATATGATGAACATGTATGAAATGTGATGTATATATGAACATGTATGACATATGATGCATGTATGAACATGTATGAAATATGATGAATATATGAACATGTATGACATATGATGCATGTATGAACATGTATGAAATATGATGAATATATGAACATGTATGAAATATGATGTATGTATGAGCATGCCTTATAGCCCATGGGGTACATTTATGAAATTGCATGTGATATGTTAAAATGCTTAAATGGATACTCAAATAAGTATGGGATCAAGAGCACCCCTTATGTTGTGTGGTGTGTCCCTACGGGATCATGAGCACCCTTGAAGAGTGGTGTGTCTCATAAGAGTGAATATGGAGTATCCCTTAGCATATATGTAACAGCATGATAAGTATTTTACTTTTAAGTTGTGTACCCGACTCGGAAGGGGGTCGTTAAATAAATCCGGGGTGCATGTAAACGTGGCTTCGGTAGGACGGAAGGGTCCTGCTCTAATGAATTGGTGGCTCGCTACCCCAATTCATTAGGGAACGCGCAATAGTTTCCGCGCGATAGTTGGTACACAACAGGGCCCAATATGATATGGATGTATTTTTAAGTAATACCATTATGGAATTGTTTTGAAAACATTCATTGAAAATATTTGTAATATGTGAAGAGTATGCTTAAGGCACTTGATATTGCATGTTAGAAACTTGGATGTTTAATATGCTTTGATGAACTCATGCTTATGATTTATTATGTGTACATGTTATGCTTTCGTATGGTTTTAGCGAGTAGGACAGGATCCTTACTAAGCATTGTGCTTACTAGTTTATGTGTTGTCTTATGCTGCAGATAACACTTAAATGGAAGGAAGAGGCAGGAGGCTGAAGATGTGTGGGGTGGTGGCTCGGGAAGAAAAGACTTCTATATCTACATATGCTTATGTTATGCTCCTTGACAATAAGTGTTAGTGATTAGGATTGATATGGCATGATAGCGTTTACCTTGGAGGTCTCTTATACTTGATTATGTTATGAGTTACATTACTAGTGATATTATCATGTTGTAGAATGACTTTGATAGTTAAACAAGCATGCTTAGTCCTTAAGTCCTTGCATTGTTGTTTTAATGTCATGCTAGGAGATAGAAATAGGAAAAAAAATATTACTATATGATTGAATGTACGTAACCCCGCCCCGAGAGTAGATATAAGGGCGGGCGTTACATCTGAACTCTTTGAATTTCTCAAAAGCTTCAGATTTGTGTTTCATCAAGAACACATACCCGAATCGTGAGTGATCATCGATAAAGGTAATGAAGTAGCTATAGTCTCCTTGTGCAAGAGTTGACATTGGTCCACATACATCAGTATGTATTAGACCAAGCAATTCTCCCACTGGATTACCTTTTCCGGAAAAGGGTAATTTGGCCATCTTGCCTTTTAAGCATGATTCGCATGTATCAAATGAACTGGGTTCAAATGATTCCAGAATTCAACATCGGTGTAATTTGGTCATGCGTTTCTTACTTACATGGCCAAGACGACAATGCCACGTATATGAGTCTATTTGATTATCTATTCGAGCACGTTTGTTGCTAACTTCGATATTGAAAATGTCACCGGATAAATCTAACATGTAGATACCATTGCACAAAGTTCCGGTCCCATAAAGAACACCATTTAAAGTTATGTAACAACAATTGTTACTAAAAGTTAAATGATAACCCTTTTCATTCAAGCATGAAATAGATACAATATTCTTTATTAATGAAGGAACAAAATAGCAATTATCCAATTCTAAGACACGTCCAGTAGGGAGCTTTAGCAAATATGTTTCGCTAGCAACAGCAGTAATCTTGGCTCCATTTCCAACTCGCAGATTCGCTTCTCCCTAGATGAGTCTTCTTCTATTCCTTAGCCCCTGTATGTCATTACATATATGTGAGCTACACCCAGTATCAAGTACCCAGGTGGTTGAGGAAATAGAGTGACATTCAATAACGAAGATGCCTAAAGAGGATGGGGCATCGGATGCCTTCTTCTTCAAGGACTCAAGATAAACCTTGCAGTTTCTTCGCCAGTGGCCCTCCTTACCGTAGTGATGGCAAGTGCCTTTTGGTGCCTTTTCAATCCTTTTGGCCTTAGTTAACTTATTGGTGTCCAAAATGGAACGCAAATTCAGAGAAGACATGATCAGGTGATTATCCTAGAAATACAAATTGAGCTTATGTGAGAAGAATGATAAAGAATGCATCAACATACATTAATTAAATCCTATTTATTTTTCAAATTGAATAACCCTTTTTATCAATTCGGGAGATCGTAGGAACATCTCCAAATAGGTCGATATCCAACGATAGATAAGAACAACCATGGCTGTGGCCATCAAGTTATTCTTGGCTATGAAGGTAGGTAATTATACCGATTACATATCACATATATGTAACTATCACTTTATGCTATCAACTAATTGAATGTTTGCATAAATCATTGGGTTGTTAACTCATTAACAAGTATGCAACATTATACATAGCACCCAACTGCACCTCTCTTTACATCGACCTTGGCTGTGGCACAACAAATCGATGCTCCAAGCTTAAGGCTGACCCATTAATCAAGAAATAGTTTTAATATGGTTGGAGTTCATTCAACCGTTTAGTCAGGCTTGGATGTGTCCAACAACCAAAACTAAGGATTAACCTCTGACTCCAACTATATTAATCATAAACTAATTCCATGGTTTGAACATGTTGAGGTTCAAGCCGGGCATGGATGTGTCCATCAACCCAAACGAGAAACAAAACTCCGGTTCTAACCATATTAATGGAAGGTGTTGGCCTTAATATTTTGTAAGGGGTTTTGGGTCTCATCCTTTCTTTTCTAAGCACATTCATGACATATAATTATGTCATGTACTAACGATTTCCTTAATAAAGTATGTATGTGACTTAATTTATCAAGTCTCATTAATTGAATTAAGAACCGGATTTCCTAATTCTAATTTCATACTTTATTCAAGGAATTGTTTTGGGAAATAATTTCCTAAATTGTCATAATCAATTTCAGAAATAATATGTTTAAGACTTTGATTTCTCTAAATCAAATCTTATTAAATTAAGAGACAGATTCCCTTAATTCAACCACATATTATTTTCTTGAAAATCTTATTTAAGAAAACTCTATAGGAAACCATTTTCCTAATTAATTTTGGAGACAACAATATGTAAGAGCATCACCTCTTAAATCAAATAAGGAAATTATCGTTTGAGAATCACCTCAAAATTTCCAAGATTTGATTACATATTTTATTTATGGATTTATTAATTACAACAAAATATTTTCTTTGAGTGGCTCCCCGAGGCTCAGATACCCAAAAAAAAGGAATTTGTTGTAAATCTAATTTGGTCCGCTCCCCGAGGCGTAACCAAATTAAACATGACAATTTTATTCAAAATTAGGAAATTAAATTACAACAACTAACTTTAAATTGGACGGCTCCCCGAGGCTCAATCCAAAATAAAGAATTTTGTTGATAATTTAAAACCAATTCGAATTTAATTGTCAATTAATGATCCATAAATTTGTCTAGACTTTCTTTAAAAGAAAGTGCCCAAAATTACGAGATTTCATAATAGGTTTTCAGAATAATTGTATGTTTCTGGTACAAAGAAAACTTACATATTTCCAAAATTGGAAAGTTTCCAAAAATGGGATGTTTTCACAATTATCATAAAATTTCAGAAACTAGGATATTTCAAAAGTTTGCGAAATTTCATGAGGATTTCCAAACTTTGAAATTCCTAAATCTAAAATTTATCATAATTGGAAAGTTTCCATAATTGAAAAATTTTCTAAAATTGAGATTATGATAAATTTTTCCGCAAAACAATTATATGATTATGTTGAACACTAACCGGCTCTGATACCACTGTTGGGACCGGGTGCATGTCGACATGGATACGGGTTCGTAATTTTAAAGTTTAATTACGTGCAGCGGAAGGTTTAGCATAAATAATTTCTCAAATTATTTTAACCACGTATCTAGCATGCGACCTTATGGTGTGTGGACATGATCATAAATTAAAATTTTGCAAAAAAAGTAAACTAATTTACTTTGTACCTCGCGTAACTCGATGAAAGGAACGAGATCCAACCGTAGCGTCCCTTGGAAGCTTCGCCTCTATTCGCGTCCACGCCGAGTTCTCTTCGGGATGACTTCGCAAAGCCTCGAGTTTTGTGCCGACGAGAACTTCTAGATTCTCCAAAGGCACAACTAGAATATCAAGAGAGAAAGATGGAAGACTAACCACCAAGTAACGGAATCAAGATTCGGGAGAGGAAGGAGTTGCGATCCGCTTCTTCTTCTTCTTTGTCACCTTCTTGGTGGAGGAGGCTCTCGGGAACCCTAGGCGGTGCGCCGGCCCTAGAGAGAGAAAGGGGCGCCGGCCCTAGAGAGAGAAAGGGGCGCCGGCCCTAGAGAGAGAGCTTCTTAATCTCTTGATTAATTGGAATTCAAGGCTTGCCTTTGGTTCCTTTATATAGTAGCCTCTCCATTGCCAGGTCTCCCTTTTAACGGAATAAATTTACATAAGAAATTTATCTTATAAATTTTCTTATGAATTATTCTGTTATGCCAAGTTTTATTATAACTAAATTTATAATAAAACAAACACATTTCTCAATTTATTATGGAATAAATTTTTACAAGAAATTTACTATATAAATTTTTCTTATCATGAAAAAATCAATTCACAATTGATTTTATAAAATAAAATAAACCATTTAAAGTTTATTTTAATCTCCATGAAATTAAATTTATTTATATAAATTTTTTTATATAAATTTCTTTATATAAATTTATTTATCTATAATTTTATAAAACAAATCGCGCTTGATTTATTTTATAATTTAAACCAAATAAATTGGTTTTCTCTCCATGTGGTGGCCGGCCAAACCAAAGAGGGTGGGGACCCTCTTTGGTCGGCCAAACCGAGCCGCCTCCTCGCGAATTAAACTCATTTAATTCGCCTAATAAGCCTTCAAAAGACTTAGCCGTTTTAGGCTTCCGATGCGCCTCTGATAAATTCAGATTCGACTTATTTCTCTTGATCAGAAAATCCAATTTCCAACTCGTTTTAAATCCCTCGGATTACTCGTTGTGCGTGCGACTAAATAGGCTTTCGATTTATGTTGGCCGTCTATAATTAACCAATTATAGAACGATCATTAGTGGCACCTAGTAGTACATCATGACCCCCAATTAATCGAAAGATCAACGGTTGACCTCAGAAAGAATTCTGAAACCCTTCAGCAGCTATAATGAGTCGTGCCTCATTCCCTTCACCATCTTATACCCACATGGTTCAGGACACGGTCTATGTGTGTCAGTCCCCACTAGGCTGACTACGTCACACCTAGCCCAAGCAATGTCTTTCTCGTCCAATGGATTCTAATTACTCACATGTGTCTAAGAGATTCATACTCTGAACATGTCATGCTCTGGCCAGAGGCTTCGAGTAACAATCCGACGATAGGCCTTGGGTATACATCTCCTCGCAAGGAGTGGTGAATCCTTTGTAGGCTGTTCAAACATCTTCGGGCACTTCGGCTTATACCCAACTATCCTGGGTCCACACCTCCTTGGAGATGCTTGCTTAAGATGTTAAAGTATAAGTCTCCATGACCAAGATGACTTGAACACCGCAAGTCAAAGGAACATCGCACTTAAGCTGCAGTAAGAACTTCACTGACATGTCTATATATAGACTACCATGTGAAGTTTTACAGCCAGTCACTCCAATGAACTAGTTCCCTTAACTAGCATTCATGTTTATCTCCGGACATCCCAATGTCACCAGCCAGTGAGAATTAGCTGATTAGAGAATAACCCATGCTAGTCTCAACAGAATTGATAGTGTCCGTATTTATCAATTCATTGACTAGGGACAATTTCAATACTTCACAATTGCACATGTAGAGATAATCACTAGTTGTGAATTCATCACAAATTCTCTCATGCTATGAATTGTATTGCGGACATTCAGTAAATGAGTTTAAGATCTCAATCAAATACACAAATATGTATACTCAAATAGTGAATATTCATTTATTAAAATAAATGATTACATTCATAAGACGATTGCCTTAGGACTCTTCTCTCACAATACTAACAGTGTTGCCCTATCAACAACGGATGCCGAATATGTGGCAATGGGTGGTTGTGTGTCTCAACTCCTTTGGATCATGCATACCTTAGAGGATTATGAATTACATTACTCCAAGGTCAAGGTTTTGTGTGATAATGTAAGTACAATTAACTTGACTAAAAACCCGGTTCACCATTCTAGAACAAAACACATTGAAGTGAAGCATCACTTCATTAGGGATCATGTGGCAAGGAGTGACATAGATTTGCACTATGTTGAGTCAAAGTCAAACCTTGCCAATATATTTACCAAGCCTCTTCCCGAAGCGGAGTTCACATCCATAAGAAGGGGCCTTGGTATGTGTTTTGTAGAAATATAGGATGGACTTTGGGTAATCCAATAGGAAGGTTGTGCTTGATCCATTAGGATGATACAAATGATTCACGTGTGCTTATGACATAGTGTTGGGTCATGAGATATATCAAATTATGAAAACTTGACTAACTATGGGGAAAACAAGTGTTTAACTAATGGACATCTTGCCCAAAGATCATGATTGGACATTTTAAACATTTAAAAACCATTCTATGTTTTATATGTTTTGCCATAAGCTTGGGACATGTATGATTGCAAAACTAGGTTGAAACTTTGATACAAAGTTAGTGTTTTTCAAGAAATTCAATCTTTAGTCAAAAAGTCAAGCGTGTTGGAATTTTTCATGAACTGATATTTTTCCTTGCTAGAGTATATCATATGAAACATGCTTGCAAATTTTCATAATTTTTGGAATTTTTTGAAATTTTTGGGGAGTTTCTGAAATTCGGCTCAGAAGTTGATATTCTGACTGATAGAGTATCAGTCGACTGCCCTCTGTCGCAGTCAACTGATACTCCCTGTTTCAGCAGTCTGGGAATTTTCAGATATAAGAAGTTCTCTCAATTGATGCCATGGGTAAGTATTGCTTAGAGCAATCGTCTTGATGGTGTCAAAGGGGGAGAATGGGTGGTTTAAGTTAGGTTTGTAACTTAAATTTTTGGTTTAAACATGGTTTGTGATAAGAATTGAAAATGGGAGAAGGCATAGGTTAAGGGGGAGTTTACCTCTTGGTTTTACTATGTCTTGCTTTTTCAATTGTTGTTATTTGCTGTTATTTTATTACTAACTTAAACATATTGTCACACATCAAAAAGGGGGAGATTGTTGGAGCAATCGACCCAAGGATGATCGGGAAGATCATGGTTTTGATGTGTGTGTCAACATAGTTAAGGTTAGGGTGTTATCTTGTTATTTGATATGTGTGATTGAGTTTGCAGGACTTAGAGAATCATACATGGAGGACTTATCCGAGGGACGAGAGCCGAGGGAAGATGACTCCAAGGGCAAGCCGGGAAGTGGACTTTAAAGGGCACACGTGAAGGGTGGCATGGAGGCAAGCCAAGGGAAGGCTTGTGTGCGCATCCGAGGGGCGATAGCCAGTGGAAGAAGACTTCAAGGGGAAATCCAAGGGAGTGCACTTGAAGACACACGTGAAGGAGGGTCTTCGGAGTGAGGAAGATAGTTGTATAAGCTGGGCAGTCGACTGGGAGAAAGGAAGTCGATTGCCAGCAAGATCTCAAACTCATATAATGTTTTCAACCCTGGACCAGTCGACTGCCCAAGGGGCAGTCGACTGTTAACCCCGAAACTAGCCGTTGGGTTAGCCGTTGGCTAGCAATTAAGGCCAGACCGACTGGTATCGGGCTGGACAGCTTTTGGAGTTGTCCTTTACTCTTATTTAAAGGGTGATCTTTTTGCATGAGGAAGGTACGGTTCTAGGGGGTACCAAAGTGCTGTTATTGCAAAAATTCTCCTACTTTTCTTCTCATTCTCAATTCTATTTTGTAAGAGGAAGAGGACAACCTTATAAAGGTTTTCGCCACCTTGAAGGAGGCTTTTCATAGTGGAGAGTGTTCTCGCGTGTGGATCCTTGGATTAGTCACCTCTCGGAGGTGGATACCAAGTAAACTCTCGGTGTTAGCATTGGTTTTCATATTTTTTATTATATTGTTTGTATTGTGCTAACCATCTTGTAGAGAATGTTCATGAGAAGTTCTATTCACCCCCCCTCCCTCTAGAAAGTGCCACGATCTTACAAGATTCACAGGTTGAGAAATCTTCTACCACCAATGAACCCAAAGGTCCATCGGCTATCAACATTTGAATTCTACTAGGTTAATATGACCTAACCTTAGATGCCAAAGATACATTTGATTCATTTTCAAAGGTTCTTTTCTCTTATTTTGATTAGACGATGAGTTATTGATTTCTATTTGCATCGTGGGAGTTTTTGGTTCAAGAGTGTACAAATTGCCAACCAACGCACCAGAACAGATAATTTCTCTATTCCTTTTTATAACAACTCTATTATTAAAAGAAATAGAATATCCATCCATAAATAACTTAGAAACTGAAATAAGATTCTTTCTAAAAGTAGGTACATAAAGGCAATTTCTCAAAATCAAAGTTTTATTTCTATCAAACGATAAATAAACGTCTCCCACTGCAATAGCCGCCACCTCCGTAGCATTGCCCATTTAGACGGTAATCTCTCCCTCAGCTAGTCGTCTAGTTTCTGGAACCCCTGCAAAGAATTACAGACATGATTAGTGACTCTCATATCTACACACCAGGTACCGGTAGATAATACCGCTCATCATGTTTCAACAACTAAACAAAGAGATATACCTTGATTTTTCTCCTTCCGATGGGCACAATCAGTCTTCCAGTGTCCAGTCTGTTTGCACGTGAAGCACTTGTCTTTCGGCTTCTTCATGCCAGCCTGAGGTCCCTGAGATCCTGCCACTTTCTTTGCCACACCTTGTTTGTTCTTCTTCTTGCCTTTCGGCTTAGAAGTAGAAACCTTTTGAGCAACCAAAGCATGAACACTCTGACGAAAAAGCCCCTCTGCCGCCTGGAGTTCTGTCAGAAGTTCTGCCAACAAATATGCCCGTTTGTTCATATTATAGTTCAGGCAAAACTGCTCAAAACTCCTAGGTAGTGACTGGAGAATGATATCGACCTGGGTTTCCCCATCGATCTCCGCTCCAAGGACTTCCATCTCATTCAAATGAGTCATCATTTTGAGAACATGATCCCTCACGGGTGTTCCCTCAATCATGGTGGTCCTCATCAAGTTCCTCATTGTCTCTTGCCGAGCGGCCCCATTCTGATGTCTGAAGAGTTCCTTGAGATTGAACATCATGTCATAAGTAGTGGAAAAAGTCTGATGTTGATGTTGCAACACATTTGACATAGAAGCCAAAATGTAACACCGCGTCATCTCGTCTGCTTTCACCCACTTCTTATAACGTTCCTTCTCATCTTCACTAGAATACTCGCTAGGCTTTTCAGGATAGATCACAAAGAGTACAAATTTGTGCTCCTCAGCAGTCAAGACAATGTCTAGGTTCCGTTTCCAATCAATGTAATTGGGACCAGTAAGTTTTTTTTCCTTTAAAATAACAGCAAGTGGGTTGAAAGCCATTTTAAAAATATCCTGAGAATCACAATGATCAAAATATTATATTTTAAAATAATATTAATTTCTCAAATAATATAATTTTAAAATCAACAAACACCTCAAAATATCGAGAATATCGTATGCCACGATAGTGTGGACGTATATGAATTCTACATTTGTAAGAGGAGGTTTTACCCATTAATTTTATTATCTTGTCAAACTTACTTTTTGACAAATAAAATTAATAGTTGGCTCCTCTTTGGCCCTACAAATTGTAACGCCCGAAAATTCTCAAAACTAATTTTAGAAATATCCTAGAATTAATTCTGAATTTATGGATATTTTTATAGAATTTTTCCATGGATAAATAAGGCAAAAAAATGAATAAAAATAATATGCGCGGTAAAAAATGTTCAACTGGGATTTGACCCCTAGACCTTTAGGTCAAAGGAGAATAAGCTTACTAAGTGGGATGAATTTGTTTTCATTGGAATAGATTAGAGGGAAAGATGGATAAGGTGAAGTTAGTTAAATTTTTCCCATAAATATAAAGGGAACTTAAGGGTTTTTTTAATTCATTCTTTTCCTCACCTTCTTACCGCCGACCCTCTCCCTCTCTTGGTTGATTTTTCTTCCTCCCTCTCCCAAGGCTTCTTCCTCCCTCACTCACGGCAAAGCAAGAAGGAGTCCAAGGCTTGTGTTAGGTGGATTCAAGAAGGAGGGCACGCTAGGGGATCTTGTCCTTCGTTGGAACCTCTCCGAGACTCCAACGACCTTCCCTCTCCCTAAACCCTACGCCCTAGAGTTATAAGAACAAGCGTAGGATGTAAGTACCCCTCACCTGCGGTATAAGTAGCTTCGTTCGTATGATTGATTGTTCTAGTTTATCTAATTACAAGTTTATGCTCATATGTGCAGATTAACGCCTCTACCGATTTTAAGGGCACCACTAGATAGGTTGGACGTGCTTCCCCCTTTAGTTTGGGGTTTAGACGCACCGTCGAGTGCCTAGGAACTATCCTTAAATGAAAAAGGGAGTTTTTAGGCACGCTAGGTGCTCGAGAAAATGTTAAGAAGCTCTAATATGAGTTTTAGCATGTTATGAAGTTAGCTACCCTTGCTTTATGTTTATGGACCCCAGTTCGTCCATTGGGTGGGCTCCTAGATCGCCCCTAGGCTCTAGATCGCCTAGTAGATGCAAGGTTAAAGAAAAGAATATTTATGAAAGTATTTTACTTTTTATGGCATGTGCTTGGACTCTAGTTCGTCCATGGGTGGGCTCCTAGTTGGCCCTAGGCTCCTAGTTGCCCCTAGGCTCCTAGTTTGCCTAGTAATAGTACCCTAATGGGTTCGGGATTAGCTACGTCGGATCTATTTAGGGATACACGCATTAGCAGCACATTGCTCGGCCCACAACAACATGATTATTATTTTCACTTATTATATGTATATGTTTCAAAAGTTCAGTAATAGCTTTAAGTGAAAACAGTTTTAAGATCATGCTTAGTTCAGTAAATTCTATGAATGTCATGTGAATTTATTTATAAGAATATGATTTAGTTCATGTGCTTAGTATGATGAGTATGTCATGATATTTGTTTAGATTATATGTTTCAGCAAGAATAAATGACAAGCATGATATGTTTTCCTACATGTGTTTTCAAAAGCATGAGTTTCGAGATATGCATTGTTTTGTGAGTAGGATGGGACTTACTAAGCTTTATGCTTATAGTTTCATTTTTCCTTATACTGCAGATAAAGACAAAGGAAAAATAGAGTAGCGGAAGCGGCAGGGATGATGGTGGAGTGTGTGATGGTGGAAACATGGAATGAAAGAACCTTGGGAACTTACATTAAGAGGACATGTTATTAAGAATGTTAAATGAATTAGTTCCTTGTCATGTTTACTATTTTTCCGCATCTTAAGTACCTTTGTCATGTTGAGTGATACATTCAAGTGCATATTTCTAGTTATACTTTAACATGTTGTTAGCTTTGTAACGACCCGAAAAATTCTCTTAATATTTCTTTAAAATATTGAGCATGTCTAGATAATTTTCCGAGGGACCTAGAAGTGTTGGTACGAACCTTAGCCTAGAAATCCATGATTTTCTTATTTAAATTGAGAAACTAGGTACTAATGGGCCTTATATGGGTTTTCTAGTACCATAATTTTAGTGGATTTTAGGTAGAATTTAATATAAAATAAATAGATTTTAATGAGGAATATTAACATGATTATGGGGGAATTTTTAGAGAATTTTCGGAATAATAGAGAAATAAAATAAAAATAAAATAGAAAATTAGTGCATGCACTAAGGATTGAACCTTGGACCTCTTGTACAACTATGCATTCTCTAACCAATTCACCTAGCAAGGGAGTGCTATGAGGAATGAAGTGGATTTTTGTTAAGGCTTGGGAAGAAGGAGGAGCCATCAAGGGAAGAGACACCATGACTCTTCACTTACCCCCCTTAATGTGGATTAAAAGCATAAGAGGAGAAGTTACCTTTCTCTTCTCTCATTCCATTAATCCATTTCCTTCTTCTCTTCTTCTTCCTCCCCTCCTAGCCGAAAACCCCAAGCCCCCATTCCCTTGGAAAAAAACTCCACAAGTAGACTCCCTTTTGAAGATCTAGGTTCTCTTCCAAGACTACAAGGGCTAAGGAGAAGTTTGGAGGCAAGAAGGTCCTTCCTACTTCATTGTCCAAGGATTTAATCCAAGATAAGGGAATGTAAGACCCCTCTCACCTGTGGTATGATTGTTCTTGATGCTTAACAAGATTTAGATGTTTGTTTAAGATTTAAGTTGGGGAAAAACCCATGAAGTGGAGCCTAGGGTTTCGGCCAAGGCTATTGCTTGGGCTTAGGGATGATGTAAATTTTCTATTGTGCTCTTAAATGTTTCATGATGTTATGTAAGGCATAGATTATGATCTAGGGAATTTTTTGGTGCCTTAAAACCCATCTAGGGTTTCGGCTACATCAAGTATAGGGCTAGGGATTAATTTTAATCCCATTAGCATGATTGGTATGTTTTGCTATGATAGACTATGGATGATAATGGAGACTTATATGAATTTTCTAGGGGTTATTTCTCCCCTAGGGTTTCGGCCAAGCATGAATAAGGCCTTGGACTTTAGGGTTAAAACCAATTAAGGGTCCAAGTGGGTTCCTATGACATGATAAGTAAGGTATTGGGGGTTAACCATGGTTATGCAAATTTTTCTAAGGACCTATGGCCCTCTAGGGTTTTCGGCCAAGTCCCTAATCTAGGGCTTGGTTTGGGTTAAGTTCTCAAGAATGCATGTTTATAGATCACTAAGATGTATGTATATGATTGAGTATGTCATAGAAATTTTATGTGACCTAGAAACTTAATGTCATGTAAATTAGGAATGACATGTAGGTATGCTATGTACCTTTTTTTTTTTTTTTTTTTTTTTTTTTGTACCCAACCATGCATGTTTTATGAATGTTATGTATGTATGCCATGCTTTAGGAATGACATGTATGTATGCTATGTACCCTAACCATGCATGTTTTATGAATGTTATGTATGTATGCCATGCTTTAGGAATGACATGTATGTATGCTATGTTTTACGAACAATATGTATGTAAGTCATGTCTCATGAATGCTATGTATGTATGTCATACTTTATGAATGATATGTATGTATGCTATGTTTAAGAATAAAGATGATGAACGAAAATGATAACAATGGACTAAGACAAAATGATGTAAGCATGACATATCTTATGAATGAAAATGAAGAATGATGATGAATGTTCATGCCTTTAAGGCATCATGATGTTAAGTATGAATGATGAAATGTTAAGTATGTCTATGTCATGCTAAGAGATGGGCACCTTAAGAACGCCCCGGTTCTGGACTACCGACTATGCTGTCCATGGTTCTGGAACTACTGTAGCTGTTCCTATGATATGTCAAGTATGAATGATGAAGTATGCATATGTATTTTACTTTATGAATGGGCTTGTACCGGACCGAAGTAAGGGTCCAAGGGATGGACACCTTAAGAACGCCCTGGTTCTGGACTACCGAAGCTGTCCACGGTTCAGGCACTACTGAAGCTGTGCAACAGGGATGGGCACCTTAAGAACGCCCCGGTTCTGGGACTACCGACTATGTTGTCCTTACCCTAGTAGGTCGAGGCTAGCTACCTCGTATTTACTTAGGGATGCGCGCTTATGATATATGTATGTGGTACAAGCCGGGGACCCCAATGATGTTATGTTTATGTTCAAGTATTTAAAATGAAAGTATGATTTTAAAAAAAATTAAGCATCCCTACGATATATGCACTTGACTCATGCATTCATTCATGTTATGCATTATGCTCATGTTTAAGTTTATGATTATGCTCATGTTTAAGTTTATGTTTATGCTCATGTTTAAGTTTATATTTATACTCATGTTTAAGTTTATGATTATGCTCATGTTTAAGTTTATGTTTATGCTCATGTTTAAGTTTATGTCTATGCTCATGTTTAAGTTTATGTTTATGCTCATGGTTAAGTTTATGTCTATGCTCATGTTTAAGTTTATGTTTATACTCATGTTTAAGTTTATGTAGTCAAGAAATTTCTCTCAGCTCTAAAAGCACAGAAACTGCTGGATTCAGGATGTACCGGATTTCTAGCACATGTAGTCAATACTGAACAAGAGAAGGACCAAAAGCTAGAAGAGGTCCCAGTGGTATGTGACTACCTAGCAGTCTTCCCTGACGAGTTACCAGGCTTAGCGCCAGACAGGGAGATAGAGTTTGAGATAGATCTCATTCCAGGTACCAATCCCATTTCAAAATCACCATACAGTATGGCTCCAGCTGAATTAAGGGAACTTCAGGAACAACTATAGGAGCTGCTCGACAAGGGCTTCATACACCCTAGTCTTTCACCTTGGGGAGCTCCCGTATTGTTCGTGAAGAAGAAAGACGGGTCCATGCACTTGTGTATAGATTACCGGGCCTTGAATCAAATCACCATCAAGAACAAGTATCCCTTGCCAAGAATTGACGACTTGTTCGATCAGCTAAAGGGAGCAGTAGTGTTCTTAAAAATAGACTTGAGATCGGGTTATCACCAGGTGAAAGTTAAGGAAGGTGACATCCCCATGACAGCTTTCAGAACAAGATACAGACACTATGAGTTTGTAGTTATGCCTTTTGGTGTAACGAACGCTCCAGCGACTTTCATGGACCTTATGAACAGAGTGTTATGAGAATATTTAGATAAGTTTGTTATCGTGTTCATCGATGACATCCTGATATATTCCAGGACTCAGAAGGAACACGCAGAACACCTGAAAATAGTATTAGAAATTCATCAGCGGAGCCAACTCTATGCGAAATTCTCCAGGTGTGAGTTTTGACTCGATTAGATGTCTTTTCTGGGTCACATCATCTCCAAGGATGGTGTGATGGTAGACCCCAGCAAAATAGAAGCAGTAAGTAACTGGGTTAGACCGAAGAATGCCAGTGAGATCAGAAGTTTTTTGGGTCTAGCCGGTTACTACAGGAAGTTTGTAGAGGATTTCTCCAGAATAGCCTCCCCACTGACAGCTCTTACCAGAAAGAACAGAAAGTTTCAGTGGACAGAGGACTGCGAGAACAGTTTTACAGAATTAAAGAGAAGATTGACTAGTGCTCCCATGCTGACTCTTCCAGAGACCACTGACAGCTTTGACATTTATAGTGATGCTTCTAAATTAGGACTTGGAGCAGTGCTGATGCAGAATGGCAAGGTTATTGCCTATGCCTCTAGACAACTCAAGGATTATGAGAAGAACTACCCTACCCATGACCTTGAGCTAGCTGCAGTAGTGTTCGCTCTCAAGATTTGGAGGCATTATTTATACGGAGCTCAGTGTAGGATTTTCACAGATCATCAGAGTCTAAAGTATTTCTTTACTCAGAAGGATCTGAACATGAGGCAACGCAGATGACTTGAGCTGGTCAAGGATTATGACATTGACATCCTCTACCATCCAGGTAAAGCTAATAAGGTGGCAGACGCACTTAGCAGGAAATCTAGTGCCACCCTACTAGCTTTGTCTACGATGTCACAGCCCCTTCGGAAGGAAATATCAGAGTTCAGACTGGAAATTATAGTTGGGCAACTCTCCACTTTGACATTAGTGTCAACCCTGCTTGAAGACATCCAGACAGCACAGGATCAAGATCCTGACCTTCAGAAAATCAAGCAGGGGATAGCAGAATCAGGAAATGGGGAGTTTCGCCTATCAGATAGTGGGATACTGTACTGCGGTGACCGCCTATGTGTTCCGAACCAAGAAGAGCTCCGAAAGAAGATCCTAGAGGAAGCACATGGATCTCCTTATGTGATGCATCCTGGTTCCACCAAAATGTACCAAGACCTCAGGGGACGTTTTTGGTGGCCTGGGATGAAGTGAGACATCGCCAGATATGTCAGTACCTGTCTGACATGCCAAAGAGTCAAGGCAGAATATCAAAGACCAGGAGGAGTTCTGCAACCTATCCAGATTCCAAATGGAAATGGGAAGATATTTCCATGGATTTTATAGTGGGACTACCCAGAACAACGAATGGTTATGATGCAATCTGGGTAATAGTTGACAGATTGACTAAGTCTGCCCACTTCCTAGCTATTAGGATCTCCTATTCCATGGAACAGCTAGCTCAGTTATACCTCAAGGAGATCGTCAGACTACATGGAGTCCCTAGGACTATCATTTCAGATAGGGACAGTAGGTTCACTTCGCACTTCTGGGACTGCGTACAGACAACACTAGGCAGCAAACTGAAGTTTAGCATAGCTTTCCATCCTCAGACAGATGGTCAGATAGAGAGAGTTAATCAAGTACTAGAAGATATGCTCAGAGCTTGTGCTTTAGATTTCAAGGGCAGTTGGTGCAGATACTTGTGCTTAGCGGAATTCGCCTACAACAATAGTTATCATGCCACTATCGGCATGGCACCCTATAAGGTTTTATATGGGCAGAGGTGTAGATCACCTATCTGCTGGTATGAGGGTGGTGAGAGGCAAGATTTAGGCCTACAGACAGATCTTATAGATGATAACACCGTAGTCATACAGCAGATCCGCCAGAGAATAGAAACAACTCAGAGCCCCAGAAGAGCTATGCTGATACACAGCGCAGACCATTAGAGTTTGAAGTTGGGGATTCAGTATTCCTCAGAGTGGCTCCCATGAAGGGAGTAATGCATTTTGGGAAGAAGGGCAAGCTAAGTCCCAGATATGTAGGACCATACCCCATCACTAGAAGAGTTGGCAAAGTAGCTTATGAGCTAGAGCTACCTCAGGAGATGTCAGCTATCCACAATGTATTTCATGTCTCCATGCTGAAGAAGCATATCCCAGATGCCACCCAGGTGATAGAGCCACAAATGGTACAAGTCTGCGAAGATCTCAGTTATGATAGTCGGCCTATTCAGATAATAGACCGAGCAGTTAAGAAATTACGGAACAAGGAGGTACCATTAGTGAAAGTCATATGGCTTAATCACAAAGTAGAAGAGGCAACATGGGAACCAGAGGACAGCATGAGGCAGAAATACCCAGAGTTATTTTAAGTTCGAGGATGAACTTTTTATAAGGAAGGGGGATTGTAACGTCCGAAAATTCTCAAAACTAATTTTAGAAATGTCCTAGAATTAATTCTGAATTTATGGATATTTTTATAGAATTTTTCCATGGATAAATAAGGCAAAAAATGAATAAAAATAGAATGCGGGGTAAGGTTTGACCCCTAAACCTATAGCATAAAAGAAGAATAGGCTTACCATGTGGGATAAGTTTGTTTTCATTGGAATAGATTAGAGGGAAAGATAGATAAGGTGAAGTTAGTTAAATTTTTCCCATAAATATAAAGGGAATTTAAGGGTTTTTTTAATTCATTCTTTTCCTCACCTTCTCACCGCCGACCCTCTCCCTCTCTTGGGTGATTTTTCTTCCTCCCTCTCCCAAGGCTTCTCCTCCCTCACTCACGGCAAAGCAAGAAGGAGTCCAAGGCTTGTGTTAGGTGGATTCAAGAAGGAGGGCATGCTAGGGGATCTTGTTCTTCGTTGGAACCTCTCCGAGACTCCAAGGACCTTCCCTCTCCCTAAACCCTACGCCCTAGATTTGTAAGAATAAGCGTAGGATGTAAGTACCCCTCACCTGCGGTATAAGTAGCTTCGTTCGTATGATTGATTGCCCTAGTTTATCTAATTGCAAGTTTATGCCCATATGTGCAGATTAACTTCCTCTACCGATTTTAAGGGCACCACTAGATGGGCTGGACATGCTTCCCCCTTTAGTTTAGGGTTTATACGGACCGTCGAGTGCCTAGGAAGTGTCCTTAAATGAAAAAGGGAGTTTTTAGGCACGCAAGGTGCTCGAGAAAATGTTAAGAAGCTCTAATATGAGTTTTAGCATGTTATGAAGTTAGCTACACTTGCTTTATGTTTATGGACCCTAGCCGTCCATTGGGTGCGCTCCTACATCGCCCCTAGGCTCTAGATCGCCTAGTAGATGCAAGGTTAAAGAAAAGAATATTTATGAAAGAATTTTACTTTTTATGGCATGTGCTTGGACTCTAGTTCGTCCATGGGTGGGCTCCTAGTTGCCCCTAAGCTCCTAGTTTGCCTAGTAATAGTACCCTAATGGGTTCGGGATTAGCTACCTCGGATCTATTTAGGGATGCGCGCATTAGCAGCACATTACCGGGCCCACAGTAGCATGATTATTATTTTCACTTATTATATGTATAAGTTTCAAAAGTTCAGTAATAGCTTTAAGTGAAAACAAGTTGAAGATCATGCTTAGTTCAGTAAATTCTATGAATGTCATGTGAATTTAGTTATAAGAATATGATTTAGTTCATGTGCTTAGTATGATGAGTATGTCATGATATTTCTTTAGGTTAAATGTTTCAGCAAGAATAAATGACAAGCATGATGTTAGTGATATGAGAGAAGTGTTCTAAGGCAATCGCCTTATGATTATAATCATTTATTTTAATAAATGAATATTCACTATTTGAGTATACATGTTTGTGTATTTGATTGAGATCTTAAACTCATTTACTGAATGTCCGCAATACAATTCACAGCATGAGAGAATTTGTGATGAATTCACAACTAGTGATTATCTCTACATGTGCAATTGTGAAGTATTGAAATTGTCCCTAGTCGATGAATTGATAAATACGGACACTATCAATTCTGTTGAGACTAGCATGGGTTATTCTCTAATCAGCTGATTCTCACTGGCTGGTGACATTGAGATGTCCGGAGATAAACATGAATGCTAGTTAAGGGAACTAGTTCATTGGAGTGACTGGCTGTAAAACCTCATATGGTAGTCTACATATAGATATGTCAGTGAAGTTCTTACTGCAGCTTAAGTGCGATGTTCCTTTGACTTGCAGTGTTCAAGTCATCTTGGTCATGGAGACTTATACTTTAACATCTTAAGCAAGCATCTCCAAGGAGGTGTGGACCCAGGATGATTGGGTATAAGCTGAAGTGCCCAAAGATGTTTGAACAGCCTACAAAGGATTCACCACTCCTTGCGAGGAGATGTATACCCGAGGCCTATCATCGGATTATTACTCGAAGCCTCTGGCCAGAGCATGACATGTTCAGAGTATGAATCTCTTAAATACATGAGAGTAATTAGAATCCGTAGGACGAGAAAACGTTACTTGGGTTAGGTGTGACGTAGTCAGCCTAGTGAGGACTGACACACATAGACCATGTCCTGAACCAAGTGGGTATAAGATGGTGAAGGGAATGGGGCACGATTCATTATAGCTGCTGAAGGGTTTCAGAATTATTTCTAAGGTCAACCGTTGATCTTTCGATTAATTGGGGATCATGATGTACTACTAGGTGCCACTCATGATCGTTCTATAATTAATTGATTAATTATAGACGACCAACATAAATCGAAAGCCTATCTAGTCACACGCACTACGAGTAATCCGAGGGATTTAAAACGAGTTGAAAATTGGATTTTCCAATCAAGAGAGATTAAGTTTGGTTGAGCCAAACGATAAGTCGAATCTGAATTTTTCAGAGACGCATCGGAAGCGTAAAATGGCTAAAGTCTTTTGAAGACTTAATAGATGAATTAAATAAGTTTAATTCATTGGGGCTTGGCTTGGATGGGCCAGCCAAAGAGGGCCTCCATCCTCTTCGCTTGGCCGGCCACAACAAAGGGAGAGAACCAAGTTTTTGGTTCAATTTATAAAATAAACCAAGTGTGGTTTGTTTTATAAAATTATGGATGATATATATTTTTATATAATAAACTAAGGTTTGGTTTATTTTTCATGGAAATTAAAATGAACCATGGATTGGTTTATTTTATAAAATCAAGCATGGATTGATTTACCATGATAAGGAAATTTATTCCATAGGAGAGAAGATTTTTATCATGAATTAAAATATGATTTTAACCATGATATAAAATCAAACTTGGCATGATGGAATAAGTTATTCCATATTTGAGAGGCTTGATGGTTGAGAGGCCACTATATAAAGGACCCAAGGCAAGGCTTGGGTGTGAAATATAGAGATGAAGGTATAGGCTCTCTCCCTCTCTTTCTCTCCTTCTCTTCTCTCCTTCTTGCCGTGCGCCAACAAGCCCCAAGAAGGAGCACCAGCCGGCCGCCCCTGCCCTTTCCCTGCCGACCACCACCTACTGCCAGAGAAGGAAGCTCCGGCCATCTCTTGGCCGGAAGAAGGTGCTGCCGGAATTAGAGTTTGCCGCAAGCCTCTACTTTTGCTTCGCCGGAATTTTGATTCCGACCATCCTTTTGTGGTTAGCCTTCCGACTTCTCTCTTGGTTTTTCTCATCGCATTCTCGGAGAATCTAGTAGTTCTCGAGAACATGAAACTCGTGGCTTTGCGAAGTCATCCCGAAGATACTCGGTGTGGACACGAATAGAGGCGGAGCTTCCAAGGGACGCTTACGGTTGGATCTCGTCCCTTCCTTCGAGTTACGCGAGGTAATACGTAAATTAGTTTATGTTTCTGCAAAATTTCAAATATATGATCATGTCTACACAAGATAAACTTGCATGCTTAGATGTGTGGTTAAATGATTTAGAGAAATTATTTATGCTAAACCTTCCGCTGCACGTAATTAATTTTGAAATTACGAACCCGCATCCTTGTCAACATGCACCCGGTCCCAACACATGATATGTTTTTCCTACATGTATTTTCAAAAGCATGAGTTTCGAGATATGCATTATTTTGTGAGTAGGATGGTACTTACTAAGCTTTATGCTTATAGTTTCATTTTTCCTTATACTGCAGATAAAGGCAAAGGAAAAATAGAGTAGCGGAAGCGGCAGGGATGATGGTAGAGTGTGTGATGGTGGAAACTTGGAATGAAAGAACCTTGGGAACTTGCATTAAGAGGACATGTTATTAAGAATGTTAAATGAATTAGTTCCTTATCATGTTTACTATTTTTCCGCATCTTAAGTACCTTTGTCATGTTGAGTGATACATTCAAGTGCATGTTTCTAGTTATACTTTAACATGTTGTTAGCTTCTACATGTGATATGTTGAGTGATACATTCAAGTGCATGTCTCTAGTTATACTTTGACATGTTGCTAGCTTCTACATGTGATATGTTGGATGATACATTCCAAGTGCATGTTAATTAGTAGTAAAATGAATGATTTAAGGCCATGGAACCATTTCTGATATCATAGTGCTACTATTGATGCATCTAGACCGAAACAATGCCTAGTTTTAGTAGCAAGTTGATACAAAGTTCATGTTTCTAATTTCATGCTTAGAAATGGTTAAAGTATGCTTTAATGTCATGGAAACATGTAGAATATGGCATAGAATCATTGTATACCTGTAGTAAGCTTAAATATGAGTTTGTGGGGTTTTTGGCATGAAGTGGGTTAACTTTGGCACGTTTCTGGAATCTGAAATTTCAAATTTCAGAACTACCAGTCGACTGCGACAGATACCAGTCGACTGCAACAGATATAGCTCAATTGGTATTCAGGATTCACAAAGAACTAGATTTAAGCCTGGGTCTAGAGTTCGAATCCTGGGAAGGCAAAAATCCATGCCCAGGAGTGGAAAGACCTAGTATTGGTAACGGCACGGTCGACGTCGACGGTCGAGACCGAAATGGGCCGCCAAATGGGCCGGGTCGTTACAGCACTCAGAGCCAACGCGCAAGTTTGTTCGCATCACATGTCAAATTTATAATGGAGGCCAAGGACTCAATGATTCCCTCTCTCACTTAGTAATTTAAAATTGAGAAATTTTCAAGCACACATAGCATGCATATCAAACAATAAGCAATAAATATGAAAAAAATTAAATTTTCCAACTATTATGGCTTTTTGTTCTCCAATATGCCTCCCGTCGTGTCGCCACCTCATCCCCACCTCCATACACCATGCGCAAGGCATGAAGGAGCTCCGAGCCAAGATAAAAACTATTTTAATTTACATCCATCGATCATATACTCCACGAAGAGTGTACAACAAATCTAGATCGAAAGTAAACTAAAATGAGCGGCTAAACAATATCGTATTTAATTACAATAAATTAATACTAATTAGCCTCGTCAACCCCGAGGATTCAAGTAAATATTACAATCATGCACACACAATCACATACAAACAATTAAGCCATAATAGGCGGATCTTATGCCTGCAACCAAAGAGTTAGCCTAACCACATCCTAATATTATTTAGCATAAAATTATATATCAAAAATGCATGAAAGTAACCGAATCCAAAACACACAAAATCGGAAACCTTGCTCTGATACTAATTGTTGGTTTTGGTTATGTATAGGAAACCTCTCCATGTCCCCGGATTAAAATTTTAATAATTAAAGCAAATCCGGATGGAGATGAATTACCCAAACAACTGTTTCATCATCATACTAATCGATATGAGCGATCGCTTGAACAAACTTGTTATTCAAGCAATCTAACTCGTCCAATCGATTAGCTGTGGAATAAACAATGAATAGATCGCTAGTTTTTGTATTTATCTTCGGGCTTCATGACAATTAATAACATACAAGAAACAAGAATTATATCTCTTGTTTACCTCTTGGTCTTCTATCGTATGCCCTATCATCTTCTTGGCCGTTGTGTGGGTGATGATGTTCCAAGAAACAGAGTCACCAAGAGCCTACTCCTTCTTCTCCAAGCATGTGCCGAAACACTTGCATTAAGGGGATGATCCGCTGGCCACAAGTGGAAGAAGTTCTCCCTCAACTTGAGCCGCTGACCACCAACCAAGCTCCTCCTCCTTGCGCCGCCAGCCAACTTCAAGTCTCAAGGATGCGCCGGGCAAGAAGGAGAAGAGTAGATGAAGAGGAAGAGAAGAAAACTTAAACCCTAGTCACCTCCTTCCCTTCCCTTGGTTGCGGCGCCGAACACCATAATGCGGCGCCGAACACCACCTTGTGGTGCACCGCTGTGTTCTCATTTGCCGCCAGCCTCTCTCAAGTTGAGAGAAGAGAAGAGAGGAGAAGATGATCAAGGGAAAAAGATGAAGAAACTTCCTCTTCCATACCTTGCCGCCTCCCTTTCTTCTTCTTTGTCACCATCAGCGCCAACCCTAGGAGAGAGAGGATGAGAGGGAGAGAAAAGAGAGAGAGGCTTAGGGTTAGTTAGTATGCCTTGGTCTCATGACTCATAAGGTATATATAGGCGATAATAGGGATCATGAGGAGGAGTTGGGTCTTGGCCTCCTAATGGATCAAAGCCCGATCCATTAATTATAATCCAATCCACTAAAGGATTATGATTGCACTACCTCACCAACCCCCATAATTAATTATGGGCTCCATTATATTATGTGTACAAATTCTCCCCGTGTTTAAGATCTCGAATGTCCATTAATTAATTAAATTACTGATAATTTAATTAATTAATATCTAACTCCATGAGTAGTACCACTCAACCTTATCATCATGTCGGACCAAGTCCACTTGCAGGATTTAACATGATAAGATTTATGAGCTCCTCAATGGGACATCATCATCCTAACGTATTAGGACACGGTTTCCTTCTATAATTAATGGCACACCATGTAAATAATATTATTTCCTAATTTATCGGGTCTATTGATTTAACAAATAAATCTCGCCTACTGGTAAATCAAAGAAATAGATAATAAGTACATGTGCCCATTATTATATTAGGATTAAGAGCATATACACCATAATAACTGAGGTCTGATTCAATTATATAGTCAGTATAAATTGAATCACCTCTATATCGGTCCTGCTCAATACACACAAAGTGTACTAGTGTAATTCTATGATCAAGATAGACAAATACTAAATTACACTACAACCATTCCGATGGTTTGTCCAAATCCATCTCGGTTGTGAGCCTCTAGTTATACTCTATAAGGGATTGATAACATGATCTTCTGTGTGACACCACACACCATGTTATCTACAATGTAAAATATTGCCCCCGGGGCTATGGTGCAGCGGTAGGGCACCTAGTTGTTAACCCAGGCATCCGCGGTTCGATCCCCAGCTACGACGCATTTTGCAGGAATTTTTCCTCCAAATGGGGCGCGAACCCTGGGACACTGGGCTTCTAGACTGCCCACCGCGAGCGCTTCCCGATTTACCCTGGTGACCGGTGGGAAACTTCCGTGGGGCCGGGCCGGTCACCCCAGGTTCAATTTGTCTGCTGCCTGGTTCATCATTTTTTTTACAATGTAAAATATCAAATAATATGCACATATATAGTAAATATAAAATGCAAACAATGATCATGTGATTCTCATTCCAAAATGTAGATGTCCATACAAAAGCTAGACTTTTAATATACATCCTAACAAGGTGGAGCAACCTTGCCGGAGGAGTAGTAAGGGTCGGTGTCCTTTGGGTGGCCACGATGGATCTCCTTGGTCGATGGCAAAGAGAAGGAAGGAGGGGAGAAAGAAAAACATAAACCTAATCTCATTAGGTTTTAGGTTCAAATGGTGTATTATTTCTCTCTAACCTAGATCTATTTATAGATCTCCTAATGGGTTTGAAGAGCAAGTTCAAACCATATCTGCTAATCCAAAATCTAATCCACTAGTTTTATGTTTGGTTCAAGACAAAATCAATTTGGTTTATAATTAAACCAAAGAGGGTCAAACTCGTCTATAAGAAATGTGGCCCATCTATGCTTCCATTGTGCCAAACTATTTCCATATGTTCCCTTTGTTTAGTCCAATCAAACGTAATCTTTCTTAATATGAGAATCCAATTCTTCACCTACCATACATGGTCATCTAGGTCTGTTTGGACTTTTTCTGCTCAGTGTCTTATTGTCTGATCCACTAGGACTTTTTTTGTAATATTAAATTAACACAACTATAATACTAAATTAGTACAATAACAATAATAGTAATGCAAAATAGTATTGGCAAAACTATACTTAGGTTTACCAAAATATGCTGGTCTAATCGATCGCATGCGGTCGACCAAAAACCTTTCAATGAAACTTGCTTGGAGTTCACTTCTCCAAAATTTCTCATTACCTAGGGTTACCTTTTCCTAGGGTTTATCTTTTGCTTAGAATTTATTTCTCTAAGACTTCTAACTATTTAGGGCTCATCCCATTGGATTATCCCTTTGTTTGGAGTTCACTTCTCTAAAACTTCTCACTACCCAGCGTTCTCTCCCATAGGATTTTTCTTTTGCTTGGAGTTCACTCCTCCAAAACTTTTCACTTGCCTAACCTCCAATTTGGACTTCTCACTGGGTAGACTTCTGGTCCATATTAGTTATCTAGTCAATCTTGACTTGATAATACTTCATTAAATATATTCTCAAACAAACATCAAAATAATGAAGGTCGATTGCATTAACAATCTCCAACTTTTAGATATTTGACAATATATTTAAGTAAAGTTAATTACATAACCTACTAACAAAGACTTATGCCCAAATAAAAAGAATTAGAGTTTCTAACTTAAACCCTTCTTCTCCGCCCCCCCCCCCCCCCCACTCCCCCCCTTTGCCATATATAAAAAAAAATTATTAACTTTTTAAATCCTAATGGTTTCCTTTGTTTCACACTAACAATACAAGTCATAATCGTTAGGTGAAATCAAATCTCCCTTATCCTTTTGATATTTTGAAAAGCAATTTTCAAAAATATTTAAAAGATTTTTTTTAAAATGATGCTTTTCAAGATAATTTTCAAGGGATTTTACAAAAGCACATCAAATAAAAGTCATTTTTAAATTATTTGTAAAGTGTTTTCATGGAACAAATTTTCAAAAAAATTTTAAAAAAAAAAATCAAACATAATTCTAAAAATTTTCTAAACATAATTTTTAAATGTTTTCTAAAGCATAATTTGAAGAAAAATATTTTTGAAAACAAATTATGCTGAAGCTATCATTATAAGTACCCTAGGTGAATTTTGATATGGTCAACCGAGTCAAGTTAGGACCTATTATATTTTGATCCCTGTGTCTAAGTTGTTAGGATGTATACTAAAAGCTTTGCTTTTGGTTAGAATACATTTACATTTTAAAGAGAATCGCAAAATCACACAGTGCATATTTATATTACTATGTGCACGAATTATCTAATACTTGGCATTGTAGATAACATGGTGCGTAGTGTCGCACAGAAGATCATGTTGTTCCTTGGCAAAGTATAAGAAAGAGGCTCACAACCGAGATGGATTTGGACAAACTATCGGGAGGTTGTAGTGTAATTAGGTGTGGTTTATCTTAACCATAGAATTACACTAGTGTACTTTGTGTACATTGAGTAGGACCAAAAGAGAGGTCATCCAATTTTTTACTGACTTAGTAAATTGGATTAGACCTCGGATAAATATTATGGAGTATGATCTCTTAATCCTGAAATAATAACGGGCACGTATAATTATATATTATTTCTTTGACTTACCAAAGGGTGAGATTTATTCTGTTAAATCAATAAGCTCGGTAAATTTGGAAATAATATTAATTATATGGTGTGCCATTGATTATTAATGAATCTGTGTCCTGGTGAGTCAGGATGATGATGCCCCCTTGGTGAGCTCAAAAGGATCGTCATGTTAAATCTTGCAAGTGGACTATGGTCCGACATGATGAAAAGGTTGAGTGGTACTAATCAAGGATCAAAGGATAATTAATTTAATTATCAGTAAATTAAATTAATTATCGGGCATTCGATATCTTAAACAAGGGGAGATGGACTACTCGTAATATGTGGAGCCCATATGAAAATATGGGGGTTGGTGGGAACTACAATGGGATCCTTTAGTGAAATGGATCACCATTAATGGATCGGATTTTGGATCCATTAGCAGGTCAAGAACTAACTCCTCCTCATGGTCCCGATCATAGCCCTATAAATACCCTCTAGGAGTCATGATACAAGGATTAATGAATTAATTGAGAATTAATTCGGATTAATCACAAAACCCACACAAAACCCTCTTTTCCTAAACTCTCTCTCTCTCTCTCCTAGGTCACATGCCGCCGGTGAGAAGGAGGAGGAAGAAGAAGAGGATTCTCTTCATCTTCGGCTCATCCTTTGGGCGTGAAGCACCGACAGGAGGGGGAGGAGCACGTTGGTGCTCGGCTTGGAGCAGAGGCTCGGGCGGAGGGTTGCTGGCGGCAAGGAGGAGGAAGAGTTCATCTCTTCTCCCTTCTTCCTCTCTGTTCTCTTCTCCTTCCCTCACTGTTGTCTTCTCCACTGCATGCACAAGCAAGGAGCAAGGAGAAGAGGTTTCCGACGGCCGAAAAAATTGAGGCTTGGCTTTTGTTTGGCGCCGACGGTGAGGGAGAGGGAATTAGGGTTTTCGGCAGGTTTTTGGGAAGAAGAAGGAGCTTCCTCACCTTCTTCTTCCCTTTCTTCATCTTCCTAGCAGCCTCTCGGTGCTGCCTCTTGGCCAGCCGGTGCTTGGAGCTTGAGGTGGCCGACAACGAGAGGAGGAGAGGCGAGAATGGGGGTGGCCGAAACCCTGGCTAGGGTTTTTGCTACCAAAGAGGAAGAGGCTTGAAGAAGTTGATTTTGGCATGCCTTAGTGACTCCGCGTCTTGGTAGATCATCACCCACATGACGTCCAGGAGGGGAGGGTCATAAGGTAGAAGACTGTGAGGTAAATGGTGAGGTATAACTCTCCTGAGCTCCGTTTTACTTTTGCTATGTTTTATTGTGACATGATTTTATGCCTCGTCATTTTATGTATGTTTGTTAATTATTTTGATTGCTTATCATAGATAATAATTAACTAACTGGGCCCCAAAGATAATCACAAAATCGGTGATCCAATCGTCGTCTTTTCCGCGGTTAATTAATCTAGAAAGTTACAAGGCCTTAAACTTAGTTTTGGCTATGTTGTAACTTGGATGAATTGACACGACGATGAGATGGTTGTTAGAGGGGCGGGTCTCTATTCGGATTAAAATTTTAATCCGTAGACATAGAGAGGTCTCTCAGGTACGACCCCGTGGTTGTCTTGGAAACCGCCAAGCCATACCAACAATTGGTATCAGAGCCAAGTTTCAGTTTTGTGTATTTAGGATTCGGTTATTTTTCTGCACATTATCATGTACATTATTTTGCTGGATAATATTTGGATGTACATAGACTAACTTTATCTTGCAGGCACTATATTCCAACTATTATGGCAATTGTGATTTTTTTATGTGATTGATTGTGTTTGATGTAAATTAATTAAATCCTCGGGGTTGACGAGGCTAGATAAGTTATTTAATTTTTGTAATTAATATGACACTTATTTAACCAAGCTTTCTATTTACTTTTGATCTAGATGGCATATGCACTCCTTTGTGGAGTATAGGATCAATGGATGTAAATAAATAAGTTAGTCATCTCGGCTCTGGGACTCCTTCATGGTGACTTGCCATAGAAAGGATGGAGCAGACGAGGTGACGACACGACTGGAGGCGCATTGGAGACCAAGGCCATAATAGTTGGAAAAATCTAGGATTTTTTCATAGCACTATTATTTTTGGTTTATGTGCTTGTTGTGTGTGTGCATGTTAAAAACCTCAAACGCAAATAACTAAGTGGGAGAGGGCCCTAAGGGTCACATGGCCTCAATTACAATCTATAAGTATGTGAACAAGTCTGCGCGTCGGCTCTGAGTCCTTCCTCCCCATCGGATGGGCATGTTTTGCGGATCACTAGGTCAGAAAAGACTATAGGAAATTATTGAAGAGCGTGTGTACTTCCCCATCGGAAGACACATAATCGGAGATAATTTTTCTTAGTGTCGTGTAATGGTAAACACTTAGATACAAATAAAAGTATTCTCCCCATCGTCGTCACTACTATTATTTTGTAGGGTCGAAGAGGACCAACTATTAATTTTAATTGTTAGAAAGTTAGGATGACAAGATAGTAAAATTGATGGGTAAAACCTCCTCTCACAAATGTAGAATTTGTATACGTCCACAGCATCGTGGCATGCGAAATTCTCGGTGTTTTGAGGTGTTGGTAGATTTTGTAGTAAATTGTTTTTGAGGAATCAATTTATTTTCAAAATATGAAGTGTGTGATTGTTGTGATTCTCAGGTGCTTTAAAATGGATCTAGACCCACTTGAACTAATTAAAGAGAAAACCAAATAAATGCCCCTAATAATGATAAGGATTGGGAATTAAATATGGACTTTGTCTCTACTGCAGAGGAACCCAAGTATGATCTTGCCGAGTTCTGTATTGAAAAACCTAGCGAGATTAATACTGAAGAGGAGTTTGAATATTTTAGGAAATACTGAGAAGCAGACGAGATGACTGAAGGTCATCAAAATCAGGCTTCTTCAATTACCAGTGATAAAACATCCAAACTTAATGAACTCTTCAGTCAAAGTAATCGAGCCGCTAGGCAGAAGGTAATGAAGAACTTGACCACAACCATCTTGGTTGAGGGTATGCCCGTAAGGGAACATGTCCTCAAAATGATGGCTTGGCTAAAGGAGATAGAAATCCTTGGAGCACAGATCGATGGGGAGACCCAGGCTGATCTTATCCTCCAATCCTTACCAGGGAGTTTTGAGAAGTTTCACCTAAGCTACAATATGGACAAGCGTTCATATTCGTGGGCAGAACTTCTTACAGAACTCGAGGCGGCAGAGGCATTTTCTCTTCAGAGGGCACAGACTTTCGTTGGCCAAGATTCTTCTACTTCTAAACCGAAAGGAAAGAAGAAGAAGAAACGATATAAGGCAAAGAAAGTAGCAGGATTACAGGGACCTCAGGGATGCATGAAGATGCCAAAAGACAAGTGCTTTATGTGCAAGCAGTTAGGACATTGGAAGATGGATTATCCCCGTTGTCAGAGTAGTACCACAGGTATATTTTCTTCTTGTGTGGTTGTAATAGGTTTAGCGGTGATATCTACCGGTACCTGGTGTGTAGATACGGATGCCACTAATCATGCCTGCATTTTGTGCAGGGGTTCCAAGAAACCCGACGGCTAACTGAGGAGGATATTACTAACTACATGGATGGGCTATGGAGAAGACCTTTTGCAGTGGGAGTTTTACCTATTCATTTATGTCTTTATCATAGGATGATATAGTTTTGGCTTTATAGAGATTACCTTTATGTACTTAATTTTTGGAAAGAACTTTTGTTCAATTTCTGGAATAAGATATTTCTATTACTTTTATTTGTTAAAAGTGGAATAAAAGGATTATCTAAAGTACATAGATAGGTAATTAGCACATAAAACCAAAAGCTCCCATTAATAGCTTATCATCTTACCTAAAAGAGAAAGGTTCCTTCCAAGTAGAACCAAACATATATTTTGGCTCTAAGGTTTGGTTTGTTAACCTCTAGTGGGATTTAAAAGTGGTCTACCAATAAACCCTTGGGTTCATTGGTAATGGAGGACTTGTCTTCCTTAAGATCATTTGACTCTTACTAGGGAAGTAACAAAACCAAAATAGGCTTGTCCTAAGCCTAGGGGCATAGAGCCAAAAATATATAGGAATTGGTTCATTCTGATAAGTATAAGTCCTTAAGTCTATCCAGAACAGAAGTACCCTTGAATACTTTATTTATTTGATGAACAAATTATTTAAAGGACAAAGTACATTTACGTGATGTACTGCAAGACTGAATACTTTGATGAGATCAAAGAGTTCAAGTCTGATGCAGAAGAAACATCAAAGTAAAAGTATGGTGACATTATGATTAGATCATAATGGGAAGTACCTATAGGGATAGTTGTAGGACTTACTTATCAGAGATTTAGGATTCGATCCCAATTCATTGCACCTGGTATGCCCCAACAGAATGGTGCAACCCATGGAAGGAAGAAGCTCTCTTAAGCTAATAGTTAAGAAGATGGTAAGCCACTCTGAGATTAGCCAGATTTGTTCAAAGGGATATGTCCTGGATACGACGGTGTATATGCTTGATTCTATCTAGGTTAGTAGTCTCTTAAAACTGTAGAGATGTGGACTAAGCGAAGGCTTAGTCTAAGGCATGTTCGGATTATGAGTAGTTCAGCACATGTGCTGAAAGGAGACAACTGATATGTTGGAATCTAGTGCATATGTTCGTAGGCTATCCTAAGGGAACAATAAGGTGTTTAGTGGTCCTAAGGATCAGAGGATATTCGTTGGGACGGATGTCTGATTCTTAGAAAGAGGACTATGAAATAAACCACAAACCCATGAGTATAAATTATTCTGAGTAAAATTAAAAAAGGGGCATTCTCGTCTTAGTACCAATTGTACAAGAGGAAATACCACAAGGTACTGCATCTCGTGTCACTGAAGATATACAGAGGGTACCTTGTCACAGTGGAGGGTTGTTGCTCAACCTAAAGGTCTCATGTTCTTGGAGAGTCTATGGACTGGGTGTTGGTTCACCCGGCACCAAAATACAAAAACGCAGCGGAAACAAGAACCCTCGAGCGATCCATGCGAAAGAAAACTCGTACAATGTACATCTATCTAATAGATCTATCTAAGTGTATATCTTTGGAGCGTGCCCTTTGCTTATCTCGCTCGTCCAAGATACATCGGATCTCTTGCACGTTCAAGTGTCCGTGCCTCTATTCGTATCCACATGGACACAATCTCTCAACTTTGGGAGAGCTACCTTAGTTGTGCTAGCAACTTGAGGTAGCTCGCAGAATACCAAGAACCCTACAATAGGGTTTCAGCCAAATGAGGAAGATGAGGGAGGGAAGAAGAAAAGGGAAGAAGAAGAAGAAGGCAAGAAGACCTCAACCAAAAGTCACAAGACCCTCTATTATAATCATCCCATGAATATGATAGGATTGTGTCTCTTTGGCTTCCTTCATTAATACCAATAAAGAGCACATCTTTTCATGTGGCTCTTCATCATTTCCCATGCAAGAAAAGAATCTTTTCATCCAATGAAGAGAGACTTTTCTCTTTCCTTCATGCAACTCCGACCGGGCCTCTCGGGCTTCCGACTCGGTCTCCCGAGTGGCGAGCTCCCGACCTAGTCTGTCGAGCTCCGACCCAGTCTGCCGAGTGCCGACCCAGTCTGCCGAGTTCTGACTCGGTCTGCTTAGCTCCAACTCGGACTGCCGAGCTTCGACTCAGTCTGCTGAGCTTCGACTCGATCTGTCGAGCTCCGTCTCGGTCTCTCGAGTTCCCAACTCGAGCCCCCGAACTGACCTCCCGAGTTCCCAACTCGGGCTCAGATCTCCAATTAGATTTCTCGAAGCATTGTGTCCTTTGTGTGTGACCCAATAGGTTCTCATGACGTTAGCAATGCGCCTAAACACTTTAGACACAAAAGCAATGAGTGGCATCTAGAAATGCATCAATGTTACCCAAGTAACAAGAAAAGTTGAGATCCGACTAAACCTCCGTGACTATGATAGTGTATGACCTGTCCTTCTATCCTTGATATCTAGATTGACTAATGAGGCATAGACCGTGTCATCCTTAGTCAATCTTGTGTTTCTTGATCCCCGAGTAGACTCACTCAAAAAATGAGCTCAATATCTCATATTGACTCATTCGAGCATGGCCATGCGTTTTAGTAGTCCTACTCGATCAAGGGGCCCACAGATATCACTCCCGTTATATGGGAGGGATAGATCCAATCTACATCACTCATATCCCTCCGCATAATTCATTACATACCCAGTGATCGCCTTTATAGTCCACCCTATTACGGGTGACGTTTGACTATACCAAAGTATATAACTCCTTATGTAGGGAACCGTAGTGACTTCAGGTCTAAGGACTATTCATACTAATAGTCACATGAGAAAGTTTATGACACTCATATGACAATCTATGAAACTTTCTCATGGCGGGTCAATTCAGTACACATTCTCCAATGTATACCCATGTGTCAACTTGATATCATATATCTATGACTTGTGAACTCAAGTCATCAGTTGACCTACATGCTAGTCTCCATGCATTAATATTGTCCTTGAATATTAATGCTCGACTAGGAATAGTTTAGTGTAGTGTTCTCTACATCATCTCACTATCGATTCAACCAATTGATATGATGTAGATAAGAACCTACTACTCAAGGACATTATTATACTTAGTTATTTGGCACAAATACAAAGTAAGTATAATAACCAAACATGCCTTTACTAATGATAGAATATGATATAAAATGTCCCTAGTCAATCATCATATAATTGGCTCTAGGGCTCCTACTAACACTGGGTCCTAAGTGAACATGAACCGGATCCCTAGACCTATGACAAGGATCATCCACTTTGAAGAAATATATGGATTTGTTCAAAGGAAGGATGATATTGTATGTGACAGAAACGGAGTAGTATTCTTGAACTATACGTAAATAATATTTTGTTAGTTGGCAACAATGATGAAATATTGTCAGACGTAAGGGTATGGTTGTCCACACAATTATGAAGGAATTGGGAGAAGTAAGACACATCCTTAGGGATCAAAGATCTAAGGGATCTCCAGACAAGGATGATGTGCTTATCCTGAGCTTTATATAGAACTCTATCCTAGCTCGTTTTAGCATGGATACCTCTAAGGAAAAGTTTTGTACTTTTTGGTTTGGAGCTACTCTATCTAAAGAGATATGTTTAGATTATCAAAGGTGATAGAGTAGGTAATGGTCATTCCTCTAGCATCGGCTAAAGGAAGTCTCATGTATGCTAAAAACAGCCCAGATATCTGTTGTGCCATGGGCATAGGTAATAGATATCGGAGTAACCCAGGTCAAGGAAATTAGGCTGCAGTAAAAGCATGTATTAGTGCATGAGAAGGACTAAGGACTATATGCTGATTTACCGGGCAGCCAAACCTCTGTGGGTTATATGGATATAAAATCCAATCTAGATAGGGGCATATATAAGTATTCCTTGGGTTTTGTGTTTACTTTTTGGAGGTGGAACCATTGTATAGCAGAGTGTCGTGCAGCATCTGCATGATGGACCCTACTATGGAGACTGGATATTTTGGCAGCCTACGGGGTAGCTAAGATAGCTTCATGATTCAGAAACCTCAAGATGGGCTTCGATGTGATTTCTGGTTTGCTCAAAACTATCACATTTGATGTGATTAAAAGGGTGCAGATGCAAACTCGAAGGAATCACGAGTCATAAGGCGAGTAAATACATAAAGCGTAAGTACCACCTGGATGAGGAGTAGCTGTCGTTGCCTAAATTGCATCAGAGAATGACCTAGGTGGATAATCTCACTAAGGCCTTAGTAGCGAGAGCTTTTAGGCATGTGAAGAATCTAGAGGTCAGATGTATGACATTTTGAAAACAGCAAAGACTTTGAGTATAAGTGGGAGATTGTTAAATACGGCCAATTAAAAACCGATAGAATAAAATTTTTTCAAAAATTATATGGGCAGAGTTAGGGATTATACTAAAAGAGAGGGATTAAATGGTTAAAACATTAACCCTAAGGGTTTAATGGGAAATTGAGGAAATGTGAAGGGCCTTTTTGCAAAATGACCCCCTTTTGTTTTAAAGGTCTCGGCCGCAACCCCCCCACCCCTCGCGCCTACTCTCCTCCCCTCGTGCCCTAGCCGCCGCCAAAGCCAAGCCGCCCCTTCCTTCGTTTTCTTCCTCCTCTCGCGTGCCCTAGCCGCCGACTCCTTCCCTTCCTCTCCCCTTCGTGTGACCTAGCCGCCACAGCCAGGAGGCGACTTCTCCTTCTTTCATTCGTTCGGGTGCCCTAGCTCACAGGCGATCCCTTCTTCTTCTTCCGTTTGTTTGCAAGCCCTAATCGCAGGCGAACCCTTCCGCTGAGGCACTCGACGCCGGGACAGCTAGGGCTAGCGAACTAGGTATGGATTCATTTCAACTACAATTGGGTAAGGACATGATCTTCTCTGGCAATATCTTGATAATTTGATGGTTGCAGTCGATTATGGGAAATACCATTGATTGGGTTGGTCGGGCATCGGTTTGGGTTGCTACTGGAGAAGAGGAAAACGAGTTGTGGACACCGCAAGGGCTACAGCGCGATAGCTATCCAATCACGGCGGTAAGTTTTGTGTTGATTTCGTTTGTTCTTAGAGGGCTTCTGATGGTCTGATCGTGTATCCTAGCTTTGTATCCTGGATTGTTGGGTGGATTCTGTTCTGTGCAGAGATTGGAAAGTTATGCGCGTTAGTTTTGTTTTAGAAGTTGGTTTTTATATAAGCTATTGCAAATTTGTTCTAATCAGTAGCATTTTGTTAAGGTTTTAGAGTTGAACCCTAAAGTGGCAGCACCTTGAATGGGCTTGCCGTGAGCTCCATTTGTAGATGGAACAGGTTGTTTTGGATAGCCTGAAGAGTGAATGGGTTTAGATCTCTTTAGATCTTATGATAATTTGTTGTGTGATATTTGGTGGGATTAGTGTAGATGAGTAGTTAATGGATCTAGAGTTTGGTTACTAAAAATTTGTAGTTGTAAACATGTTAATAATTGACATTAGCTTGTCCCATTAAAATTGGTATAATGAATTGCCGGAGATACCATTTGGTATTTATCCTTGCTTAGGATTTAGTGTTAGTCGATACCTTGATCAGATTTAGGGTTTCTTTTGGGACTTAATTGCTTGATGAAGCTCCTTGCCGTGAGCTACTAACTGAGGAGGGAGTCGAAACATTTGGCAGCATCTTGATTTGTGTTGCCGTGGGCTTTTGGAAGAGCTATTGATTAACTTACGGGTTAGGTAATTTGAAATGTAAACCTAATAGGTTAACTTGATAAATTCAGGTTCCAAAACATGATTTGGAATCTAATCGAGGTAATTTGGGATAGTTAAGGGTTAATCATCTAATTATGGTTAATTAGATGAAACGATGATAATTAGAAAGATCCTAATTACTGGAGATAGCTCGTTAGCTATAAATTATATATTATTGTAGTTAAATCTTATGCCTTTGATATAGGGCATTGATTGGATTTATCGTTGCTGATTAGCGGACGGGAGGTTCATGCTGATACGAGCATCTACTTTGAGGCGGTACCCTTGACTTATCTTGTTGATATAGTCATATTGCTATGCATGGTCTGTTATAGATAACAGTAAGCTTATATGCTATATCTGCCTTTGTAACGCCCACTTTTTTTTCCATAAAAGGACGTTACGTTAACATGAGTAGGGCAGGTAGACATCATAAGGCAGCGGACTCACTTTAACTTTACTCATACATGCCCTACTACCATTCTTAACATAATGACATGGGAACTTGGCATATTGACTTCATACTTAAGCATCATATCATGTCATACTTAACCTCACATCATAGAGTTCCAAAAGTCATTATTCAAGCATATCAGTAACCAAGGTAAAGTTCTAGCATAAACGGTAAACATATGGTTTCCTGGGCCAAGTCACTACCACACACATGCGTTCTTGCCCTCCTGCTGCTTCCTCATTGTCCCCTTGAATGATGTGCGGTATAAAGAAATAAGACTATAAGCACACAGGCTTAGTAAGACTCTTTCCTACTCATAAAAAAACCATTCATCATTTCATAATGAGCACATGAAACATTAACATACTTGGTGCTCTACTTAGAACATAACAACTTGAATCACTTATCATATACTTGACATGGCATGAACATAAACATAAGTGAACATTCCTAGCATGGCATGAGACATGGTATAAACGTAAACATAGTAAACATTCTAAGCATGGCATTATACATGGCATAAACGTAAACATAATAAACATTCTTAGCATGGCATAATACAAGGTATAAACATAACATAATAAACATTCTTAACATGGCATAATACATGGTATAAACATGTCTATAAGGTGTGAACCAACCTGTATGGCATAAACATAAACATACTTCCTATCATAGCATATGAGCCTCTTCTTAACATAATCATGACATAGATCATTTACTCTCATGCATATTTCTTAACATTAAGCGTAAGCATAAAACTATATTAGCATAACATAATGCATAACATGAATGAATGCATAAGTGGAATGCATATACATAAGGATGCTTAACTTTTAAAAATATACTTTTAAATGTTTAAACATAATCATCATATCATTGGGGTCCCCGGCTTGTACCACATACATACATCATAAGCGCGCATCCATAGCAAATCCGAGGTAGCGAGCCCTGACCTACTAGGGTAAGGACAGCATAGTCGGTAGTCCCCGAACCGAGGCGTTCATAAGGAGCTCATCCCTGTTGCACAGCTCCGGTAGTGCCAGAATCGTGGACAGCATAGTCGGTAGTCCATAACCGGGGCGTTCTTAAGGTG
Organism: Boesenbergia rotunda; assembly: GCA_024364735.1. NCBI lineage: Eukaryota > Viridiplantae > Streptophyta > Magnoliopsida > Zingiberales > Zingiberaceae > Boesenbergia > Boesenbergia rotunda. The sequence goes on along the minus strand of JAGFNQ010006878.1, from coordinate 39,827 downwards.
CCCATCCCTTGGACCCATACTTCGATCCGGTACAAGCCCATTCATAAAGTAAAATACTTTACATGTTTCATCATTCATAAGACATTCATAGCATAACCATGTTACATAAAGCATGACTTAACACATGCTTGTCCTTTCATTGTTCATACTTATTGCATAGCATCATGATGCCTGGAAGGCATGAGCATTATCTTCATTCATAAACATGGTATGCATCTTCTTTCATAAACATGACATGCATCTTTATTCATACAACATGACATGCATCATTATTCATACAACATGGCATGCATCTTCATACATAAAACATGGCATGCATACCTAAACATCATTCCTATTCCTAGTACTTGCATGATCATAGCATATAAGGTAAGCATTGCATCGAACATGACATGTTTTCATAAACATTTATCCTACTACATAGAGCTTGTATGATCAAGATACATAAGGTAAACATTGCATTTCATGCCTAAGCATGGTATCTATCTCAAGCATGCATAGGTAGGATTTCCATAACATTCTACCTACCATTCAAGTACATGGCATAGAACATAAATATTCATAATAAACCCTATTAAGCATGGCATCCAATCATAACATACAACATAAAACATGGTGCTTAAGGTTAGGGTTATAGGTAATATGATTTCTACCACATGCTTGAACCTATATATATATATCCTTCATGATAAGCATAAACCATCATTCTTTGAACCCTAACTCCACCCCAAACCCTAGATACATGGTTTGGCCGAAACCTATAAGGAGGAGTTCCATCAATTCCATAAACATGTAAGATAGCATAAGGTAAAGGAACAACCATACATCATCTATGAGACCATAGGAAGCCATTAGGGCTCATGATTAGGGTTATCCCTAACCTTTAGCCCTCCTTCCTAGGGCTAGCCGAAACCTATAAGGCCATGGGTGCATGGAAAAATTCCATTAAAATCCCCAATCAACCATTGAACACCAATCATACCATACCATAGGGGCCATTGGGGCCCTTACTTGAAGCAAGTCCTAACTTTCTGCCCTATTATCAATCTTGGCCGAAACGTGTAGGGTCTCTAGGCCATGTGAAAATTCACATAAATCATCCTCCATCTCCCTTATATCATGATAATACACAAAGTACATACTTGAAGGGTTAAAACCAACCCTAGCCATGGAATCCTTGAATAGTCCCAAGCCCTAAAGGGTCTTAGGGTACTCCAAAAATTTCCCAAAAATTATATTTATTCTCTAAACATTATAAGAACACATTTAGAAACATGATTAAGATTTTTAGCATCCTCATGGACCAAAAGTCCTTGGTGGTCGAAACCCTTAGGACTAGGGTTCTTGGTTTTTTTTTCTTTCAACATCAATCCCAAAAACCAACCATTATATATGCTAAAAACATAAGGAACTATTATACCACAGGTGAGGGAGTCTTACCTTGGTTGATCTTGATTTTTTAGACCTTAAAAGAGAAGGAAATTGTAAATCCTTTGGACACTTGAACCCCCTTGCCCTTGTAGCCTTGGAAAACCTTTAGATCTTGGTGATGAGACCTTCTTGTGGAGCTATTCCAAGGGAGAACCTTTCCTTGAGGTTTCGGCTAGGATGAGGGAGGAGGAGAAGAAAAATGAAATTGATGGAAGGAAGAAGGTAACTCCCAAACCCCCTTCTCTTTATAACACC
>JAGFNQ010006878.1:0-37865 GCA_024364735.1 Boesenbergia rotunda | reverse complement strand
ATAGTCCGATCTCTTGGCTTGACTCGTATTCGGAATCCTCGTCTTGATCCGAGTCCGATTCTGGTCCGGTTGCCATCAGTGCGAGGTAGCTTGCGTTCTTCGGTTGTTCATCGTCGGAATCGTCCGAGCTTTCGTCCCACGTGGCTTGAAGAGCCTTCTTCTTTTTGTTCTTAGTGGGTTGGTCCACTTTCTTGTAAGGGCATTCATGTTTGAAGTGCCCTTTTCTATTACAGCCGAAGCAGATCATTTTGCTTTTACCTTCAGTGCTGTAGGGCTTCATTACCTTTTGAATATCTTTCTTTGAAAATTTGTTCTTCCTTCTGGTGAACATTTTTCTTACCAAGTTCACCAGTTGTTCTTCTTCATCAGAGACTGACTCATCTTCAGGTTCTTCTTGGATTTTTCTCTTTGATTTGGTTTCCTTTGGTGAACCTGCAAATAAGGCTAGCCCTTTCTCGACCTTGGCATTAGTTTGCTCATGCAGCTCTAATTCACAAAATAGTTCATCTAGATTAATTTTTGAAAGGTTCCTAGAAATTTTATAGGCATCTATAATAGATGCCCATAGTGAATTTCTAGGGAACGCATTCAACGCATACCTTATGATGTCACGGTTCTCCTGTTTGTGCCCGATCATGTGGAGTCCATTTAATATGTTCTTAATCCGGGCGTGGAGTTGACTTGCTGATTCTCCTTCCTGCATTTTTATGTTAAATAACTTATTTAATAACAGATCTCTCTTTGTTACCTTTGCATCAGAAGTGCCTTCATGTAATTCTGTTAATTTGTCCCATAACTCCTTCGCCGAGTCGGTTGGTCCAATTCTGTTTAGCTCCTCTTTGGTAAGTCCGCACTGGAGGGTGTTCTGAGCTTTGAACTCGGTCTGAGCCTTTTTCTTCATCTCCGAGTTCCATCTGTCGGGCCTTAGTGGAGCATTATTTCCCTCATCCATTGGCGGTGTGTAGCCTGTTTGAACTGCAAACCACTGATCCATGTCGGTCTTCAGATAAACCTCCATCCTTCTCTTCCAGTAGGGAAAGTCTTCCCCATTAAAGAGGGGAGGGCGAGCAGTACTATAGCCTTCACCTTGGGCCATTTAACTTCTGTGCACACGAAGTAGAAAAATATCCCAAGACTGGGTCTTGGATTAGTAGTGCGGGAAATGATAAACTAACTAAAAGCAACTTGAACGGTGTTGCACCAGATTCAAGTAAAATCAAACGAACAAAAAAGATAATCCAAATCTAGGCAACGATACCTAATTTAGATCTTGTGTAGCGAAAAACCAAAAATCGAAAAAAACTGAATTTCCCCCGGCTCTTATGGTGGTTGCACCGATACAGAGCGAACCTTGCTCTGATACCACTTGTAGGATCGATGCACGTGAGAGGGGGGGTGAATCACGTGACTTTTAAATTTAAATCAGAGTGCTTTAAAAAGCGTGCACAGTGGAAACGAAAGAAACAAAAAACGAACACACAAACACGAACGATTTTTACTTCGTTCGGAGCCTTCGGCGACTCCTACTCGAAGGCCCAGGTCCCTCGGACCTTTCCGTTGGGCAATCCACTAATACTCTCTACCGGTAAACACCGATAGAGTAGGCGAGTACAAAGGAATTGAAAGTGTGACAACCCCACACTTTCAAGTAATTAAATGCAACAATCTATATATTAAAAAATTATCTTTTTACCGACGTCCGGAGTAGGTTGACTCTTTCGGGGCAGCTGGACGTCGTCGGCTCGAAGTGAAGCGTTTCCGGAGCAAGGCGCGAGCGTAGAAGAACTTGGAGGCTTTGGAAGAAGTGTTGTTCTGAAGAAGAGGGTCGAGGGCCCTTTATATAGGGCTGGGGGCGCCCGGGATGCTTGGGACACCCCCCACGTGGCTTTCGATCCGGCGAGCCCTCTGGTCAAGGCTGATCTCTGCTTCTTCGGGATCACCTTTGACTGGGGCGCCCGACGCGCGCGGGGCGCCCGGTTTGACCGGTCAAGGCTTCATCTTCTTCGCGAGGGTGAGCTGCTGCAGCTGCCAGTGGCGTGGCACAGTGGGCGCCCGCGACACGCGGGGCGCCCGAAACATCCGGGGCGCCCCCAAATGTGCTGCTGTCGGGGCGTTTACTTGCTCTGCTGACTTTGGGTTGACTCTGGGGCGCCCGAAACATCCGGGGCGCCCTGCTCAGTTACTGCCTCACTCCTTTGAGGCTCTCTAAGCTGCAGAAACACAGTCCTTCGGTCCTGCATCCAGGGTTAGTCCAAAACAGCAATTAATAAGTTAATTTACACAGCCTTGGCTGTCTTGGTTCTGACTTTGGGTTTCCAAAATGGAGCCCTAGGTCGAACCGACGCCTAATGTTCCCTCAAGGGGAACGCGTCCTCACTGGTTCGCTCCTCCAGTGACTTACCTCACTTACCTTGTGCAGCTCTACTTTACTTCTTGACCCACCAGGACTTCCTGCCAAGGCTCAACCACCTTGGTCTTCCTGCTAAGTCTCAACCAACTTGGTCTTCAGCCAGTTGTCAGGTCCCGCGGACCCAACTGGACTTCCCGCCAGGACTCAACCATCCTGGACTTCAGCCTGGTGTCTGGTCCTAAGTCTTTCAACCCTGCACAATTAGTAAAGGGGTTAAACACTAACAACCCTAACTTTAACCACTTTGTCATACATCAAAACCCGAGTTTGACCGTTAGTGCAAACTGCACCAACAAATACCTTCCTTGGAAATGATGTGGCCTAGGAAGGCCACCTGGTCCAGCCAAAACTCACACTTTGAGAATTTGGCGTACAGCTCCCTCTGGTGTAAGGTCTGCAACACTATCCTCAGGTGTTCTTCATGTTCTTCCTGAGTCTTTGAATACACTAGGATATCATCAATGAAGACAATGACGAACTTGTCAAGAAAGTCCTTGAACACTCTATTCATTAGATCCATAAACGTCGCAGGGGCGTTTGTCACTCCAAAGGGCATGACCACAAACTCGTAGTGCCCATATCTTGTACTGAAAGCAGTCCTTGGCACATCACTCTCCTTCACTCTAAGCTGATGGTAACCTGATCGCAGATCTATCTTGGAGAACACTGTGGCTCCCTTCAGCTGATCAAATAAATCATCTATCCTTGGCAAAGGATATCTGTTCTTGATGGTTACCTTATTCAAAGCTCGATAATCTATGTACATTCCCATAGATCCATCTTTCTTCTTAACGAACAGTACAGGAGCTCCCCAAGGTGAATGACTAGGGCGGATGAAACCCTTGTCAAGCAGCTCTTGCAATTGTTCTTGTAATTCTTTCAGTTCTGCTGGCGCCATGCGATAAGGTGCCTTCGAAATTGGGTTGGTTCCTGGGGCCAACTCAATTTCAAACTCAATTTCCCGATTGGGAGGGAGTCCTGGTAACTCTTCAGGGAACACCTCAGGATAGTCACAGACTACCCTCACTTCTTCTCTCTTCAATCCTTCTCCTTGACTTGCATCCACTATATGAGCTAGAAAACCAGAGCACCCCTTCTCTAACATTCTCTGAGCTTGTAAGGTAGATAGGAACCTCTTTGCCTTTCTCCTTGGGTCTCCAATAAACTCAAATGAAGGTTCTGCTTCTGGTGTGAACTTGACTTTTCTCTTGCGGCAGTCTATAGAAGCACTGTACTTGCTCAAGAAATCCATCCCTAAAATGACATCGTAATCCTTCATCTCAAGGACTACCAAGTCACTATAGAGCTCTCGGTTGGAAATCTAGATTGGTACTGCCCTTAACCTCTGAGTAGAGGTCATTACTTCCCCTGACGGTAAGGTTGTTAAAAATTTCTGACCCAAACCTTCTGGTGGGATCCCTAGCTTTTTAGAGAAAAGTATGGATACAAAAGAATGGGTTGCCCCAGTATCGAATAACACAATAGCATATTGAGATGAGATGAGTATTCGACCTGTGACCATGTTAGGAGCATTTGCCACCTCTTCCCTGGTGATGGCGAAAACCTTGGCGTTGGTCGTCGCTGGTGGGGCTTCCATCCTTGCCTGACTGTAATAAGATCCCTCCATAACTGGCTGCATCTGGTGCAGCTGAGCAGGTCCACCCCCGTACTGAAGAAGCTGTGGTGGAGGCGGCTTTGCTTTAGGGCATGCCTTGGCCAGGTGCCCTACTACTCCACAGATATAACACCCGCCAACACTCGACCGGTTAGGGCAACCTTCATCATATGCCCCTCTGCTCCGCAAATATGGCATCCGCTCATGCCCTGACGACATACTCCAGGATGTGTCTTCCCACACTTCGAACAAGGAGAATACTTGAGTTGCTTGCTTGATGTGCCCCCTTTGTTGCCCTCAGAAGTCTTCTGGTCCCACTGCTTCCTCTTGCCTGAATTTCCTTTCCAATTTTGTTGGTTCTGAGGATTCCCTTGGGGCTTCTGGGCTGCTGCCTGTTGTTGTTGTACACGTGTGGCCTTTATACTATTTAAGTAGTGCTCAGTGATCAAAGCACTACTTACTAGTTCTTCTGAAGTCTGGGGTTTATTTCCACTACCGGCCACATTTAGAGCTATCTGAGGCCTCAGCATCTTGTGCATTAGCCTGACCCTTTCCTTCTCAGTACTGACTAACTCCGGGCACAAGCGAGCTAGTCGATTGAACTTCTTCACTGCTTCATCCACAGTTAGATCTCCTTGACGAAACTCAGTGAATTCATCATAGTGCTTGTTTGTCACTTTCATGTGAAAGTACTCTTCCAGAAATTCTGCTTCAAAGTCGGCCCAGGTCATCTGATTCACATTCCTCTTAGCTTTCACTCTTTCCCACCACATCCTAGCATCTCCAGTAAGGCAGAAGGATGTGCACTTTATCTTCTCCACCTCGGGCCAGTCCAGTAACTCCATTATACTTTCCACCGTTTTGAACTATGCCTGAGCATCCCATGGTTCACTTGTGCCAGAAAAATTCTCGGGCTTCAATCTTTGCCACTGGATCAGATATGCTTCCTGTCTCACTTCTCTTGTCAGAGGTACTGGGGAGTCTCTGTCACCGCTGGTGCCACTACTTGTGCCACTGGCGCCACTGGCGTGGCAACAGGAGTGGCCTGCTGATTAACCATCAAGGCAGCAATAACTTGCTGCTGCTCAGCAAGTTGCCATTGAAGCTGGGCCACCACTCCTTGAAGATCTGTGGGTGGTACTGACTCAGTTGACTCCTGTTCTCTAGGAGCTTGCTCCTCGTTGCGGACAATTCTGGGACGTCCTCTTGCCATCTCTCTTGCTCTATGGTGTACAGAAAATAAATAAGAAATAAATGCTCATTATCTCTTACTAACTTACTTCACTATCTCTATGCATACATTAGCATATAATAATAATACTCACATACTTTTCGATCATCATGCACTTACTGATACTAGCGGTCAATAATAAAAAGCATATAAAACTACAATACATGAACTTCTTACTTGGCAGGCGGCAGGATTGATGCTTGATGTCAGTGTGGCGGAAGGATGGAAAACTGGCTCTGATACCACTCTGTGACGACCCGCCTTCTCTAACATTCTCCCTTAAGGCGGGTGCCACATTAACTTAACCTTAACTTTACCCTTATTCTTAGCCTTAGATTATAACTATTTGACTTCCTTTAACTTGCTATGATTTTTTTTTCTTCCTTCTCTCTTTTTTTTTTTTCAAAAAGAACAAAACAACTTTAATTTTATTAGCTTGGCCAAGAATTAACCCCTAGACCTCTTAGTTGTAACACTAAAGCACTAACCAGCTGCTCTACACAACTTCTTTTTAATGGTACCAGTCGACTGCTATATAGCCAGTGACTGGTATCGGCCACAGCAAGTTTCTGGGCGCGGCACCAGTCGACTGGCCTCGTGGCAGTCATCTGGTGCGTCGAACAGAAGCTACTGTTCGATAGGGCAGTCGACTGGTTCTGAACCAGTCGACTGTCATGCCTGAAAACCTGCATTTCAGACCTGAAAACTTGTTTCAAAAGTCCACAATTCACATACCTCCAATGTATACAAAGACATAACTCCATTTCTATACTCTATACTAGTTTTATAAACATTTTAGCAACTCAAAACGAATCCGATAACTTGAAATTAGAATCCTTGCGAGATTTAACAAAACTATAAAATGTAAGCAAAACACTCTAGAGTTTGTACCAAACTTAACCCCTATGCGTAGTTTAAACAAAGTCCTTCATTCTACCACTTCAAAATACCAAAACACATGTTCTACCAGACTTAGCCCAAAGATCTCTTCCACGGTTCCGCCGCCACTGAATATCAATGCAAGTTCCTTCGCCTCCTTAACTTATGCTTTTTCTTTACCTTTGTCTGCAATAGAAGGAAATGCAACTAATAAGCAAAATGCTTAGTAAGTAAATCCTAACTCACAAATCCAACGATAAGGGATAAACATGCTCTTTTCAAATAATGCTTGCTTCAAAACACATGCACTTTGAAATACTTACACATGGAAATTTTCATATACTTATCATGCTCAATCATACTTGAAAACATTTACTAGCACTAAAACATTGGCAAATCCAACATGCTTATAATTTCTTTTGAAACTTACTAATGACACATTTCCATACTTTAAAACACAACTTCTTTGCTCTTTCCCTTTAACATGCTTATAACATAACCATGTTATCATACATAACAAAACATGCACTTTAGGAAATTGAAACACTTTCATATACTCATATACTTCAAAATAATAATCAACTTTCTCAGGCCTTGACACTGTACTATGGTATCAATGTACCAATGCGCGCATCCCTAATAGGTTTCGAGGTAGCTAGCCACCGCACCCTATTAGAGCTTCTTTCTAACTTTCTGTGGGCCTCTCTTTTGCCCTGTACATGTCACTTTACAAAAGTAAAATACTTTCTTATTCATAATGCTTATACTTATTAAGCTATCTTTCTTTTTACATAAATCTTTGCACTACAAAACCTTACCTTTCTTACTTGGAACTTTCATCGAGTACCTTGCGTGCCCTTAACCCAAAACTCAATTTTGGGACTTTTCAAGAACTTGGTCTTCCATCCTTAGATCACATACATAAAAATCTACTCCAATTCAAGTTCTATGATTAAAAACATGTATTCTTGAGAAACTTAATCACACAATAAGCCCTATTCTCCAAGCATGCACATAAATCACAAAATCAAGGTTCTACAATGAGAAAACTACATGCGAAGCTACTCCTATTGCAGGTGAGTGATTTACTTACTCTTTTCTTGAAGAAAACTCACTAAGTATCTCGAAATTTCTAGTGTAAGGCTCTTTTTCTCTTCCTTTGCAAGAAAACTTCACCCTTGGCCCTAGGGAAGAAACCCTAGGTTTTCTACTTCAAGAGGAAGAAGAAGGAAGAAGAAAACTCCCCCTTTCTCCCTATTTTCGCAGCTTCCTCCCTTGGCTCGCGCGGCCTCCTCCAAGCCCTAATGGGGTCTTAACTCAACTTAAGTGGAAGATTTGATACCTCTTCATGAAATGGGCTAAATCAACTATAATATTATTTCGTTTCATTTTTTTATGTGCTTGATATCCTACCCTAGCTGGTTCCTTGGATTCGCTTAAGTCATTGCTTGCCTTGTGGTCGCAGGATCGATCCCCACTCGACCCCTTTAATTTTTTTTTCTTCTTATTTTAATCCGAAAAAATGCTATAATATTCCGAAAAATGCTAGAAAAATTTCTAAAAATCCCTAATAATACCAGGAAATTATTGGGTGTTACACTGGGCCTTGCAATAGGAGTCGTCGAAGGCTCCGAAACAAGTAAAATAGACCTGTGTTCGCGTTTTGTGTTTTTCATCTTTATTTTCGCTATGCACGCACTCTCTCTATTTCAAAAATCGATATTATTTTTTAAAGTCATGTGATTCATCCCCCTTCCCCTCTCACGTGCAACGTTCCTACACATCTTGCAGTGGGGAGCCAACATTATCTAGGCGATGTATTCAGATATATTCTAATCGTTTGACAAGTGGACTGCCCGATGCCTTCAATCACCATTCCTGTTGGAGATACCAGTGGAACCCAATGCACCCAAAGTGAATCTTTTATCTGATGAATAATCCATAAAGACTTACATATGAGGCTATAATTCCAAGATCATAAGTCTCGCAGTCCATAGCCACCTTCTTCCTTTGTTAAGCACATCATTGCCCAAGATATAGGTGGGTGTTTGGTTGACCAAACAAAAGAGTAGCATATCGTATATATCTTGTTTATAATTGCACATGATATCAGTAGGATGGAGAGCCAAAAACACTCTATACCCTAGAGCACCGTCTTCACCAATTCTAGTTTGCCGACATAGGTGAGTGTTTGCTTCGGCCAAGTCCCAATTTTCCTCATAATAGTCTCCATCATAGGCCTATAATTATTGGTCCGAAGTTTTACTATCATTAGAGGAATACCGAGATAGCGAAAGTGGAATGTCCCTTTTGGAATCCAGTGATCTCCAATAACCTCTTCGTTGTCCATTCATTTACTCCCACCAAATATAGATTTGATTTGCCAAGGTTAGGGATCCAATCAGCCCGCCACCCAAAATCCTCAACACAATCGCAATCAATTTGATAATTGACTCATTAGCCCGCGCAAACAAAAGCAAGTCATCTGCGTAGGCTAGATGTGTAATCTTTATTCTGTCGTACCTCAAATGAAAATGATAAACAACTAGTTGTGAGGTAGCCTTCAACGACTGTGAGAAAACCTCTAGACAAAATCCAAAGAGAAAGGGGGATAACGAATCTCATTGTCTCAGTCCCCTTCTCCCTTTAAAGAAACCATACTTTGCGTCATTTACTGTCATAGAAATGAGATAGTTGTGATGCATTCTTCTATCCATCCAATAAATTTCTCTGGGAACCCAAAGCCTCTAAGAATTGCCAGTTGGAAAGTTGAGTTTATCGAGTCAAAAGCCTTCTGGAGTTCCACCTTGAGAACACATCTTGGTGAAATCTTTCTGCATGCATACTTTCATAATAGTTCTTGTGCCAAATGAATATTCTCATTAATAAATCTCCCCTCCACATATGCGTCTTTTGTCAGATCAAATTAACTACTCATGACTCCTATCAAAAGATTCACCAACACTTTCGAGATGCTTTTATATACCACAGTGCAACATGATATTGGCCTATAATATGTGACATTCAGAGCGTGATCTAACTTTGGAATCAACACAATCATCATGTGGTTTATTTGTTTTAGCAGTCGGCTAGTTTCAAAAAATTCGTAGACTATGTATATAAGTATGTATGAATCCTCGTCCAAGACGCCTTGAAAATTTTGGATCCATATCCATCTAAGTTTTTTTTAATTGTCAGGTGGGGTTTCGTCACCAAGGATTCTTTGCTATACAACCTCCAACTCATTTTGTGCATGTTTTGCCTTCTTCAAACTGTGCTAAAAATATAATCAATATTTAGTGCCTGAATTGCAGTTTCAACCTTGTGAGCTTCTGTGTTAATTGAAACTGTGTTGTGCTAAAAACGAGTAATTTCCAAGAGTCCTCCACCAGTCTATGAAAATCCTCATGCATTATCCACATATTATGGAATTTGAATGAGTAGTTTTTGGATTGTTCTCCTTGTAGCATGTCAAGAATGCAGCATGAATGATCCGAGAGGCAACCCAGTGGAAGGAATTCTGCATAGCTATGAAATTTTGCAAGCAACCATTGTGTGTTCACCGGTGCCCTATCAAATTTTCTTGAGACCGTGTCATTTGTCCATGTCAGCCGACATCCTAGGGATCATAGATCCACTAAGTCACATGATTGCATCATTTCCATCAAGTCCTTTGTATCGTAGTGGGTTATTGCATGCCTCCTTTCTGCTCTTGGGCTATCATCAATGCATTGAAATTCCCAAGCACCATCTAAGAATCACTAATTGCACCTCCAAAATCACCGAGAGCAGTTCATAGTGGCCTCTATGTCACGATACTATGTAGCCCATATATGAAAGTAACTAGGATGCTTCTTCCTATAATTTTGCATGTGATACGACAATGAATGAGCTATTCCTCAGTCCATAAGACGTCTAGCTCCAGCAAATCTATCCTCCAAAGTAGCAATATACGTTCCCAATTAGAGAATTAAAAACTATGTCCAATTCCCATATTTGGAAACCGTTGAGGTAGTGTCTGTTGGTGCAAGAAGCATTAGTGATGTCCTCCTCTAAGTGTTTCAATGTTTAACAATATGCTTAAGTTAGTGATACATTGAACAAGGAAGGGTTAGTCAAGAAAGGAGTAACAAAGTAAAGAAAAGTCCTAGTTAACCTAGGCACGAAGTCCTGGTTCAAAGAATTGGGCACTAAGTCATGATCATGAATTGGGCAATAAGTCCTGGCCGAGGGCTGGACACCGAAGACCTGACCAAGGGTTGGGCACAAAGTCCTGGTTCGTGGAATTGGGCAATAAGTCCTGGCCGAGGGCTGGGCACCGAAGACCTGACCAAGGGTTGGGCACGAAGTCCTGGTTCTTGGAATTGGGTAATAAGTCCTGGTCGTAGACTGGACACGAAGTCTTGGTCGTAAGATTGGGAAAAAGTCCTGGTGAGTAAAGCTGGGTAAAAGTCCAATCGGATGGGCCGGGTGGAAACCGTCTCCTGAGAGGAGTAGGTGAAAGGAGTGTTCCCCGGGATGGGAACATAGGCGTCAGTTCGACCTAGGGTTTCGAGGGAAATCTGAAGTCAGAACCAATTCGTTAAGGCTAAGTGCATGTATATGATTGTCTTGTGTTTGTATATCTTGCAGGTACCTAGAATTGAAGACAAAGCAGGTGAACAAACACAAGAGGTGGCTGGGAAACAAGCTCCTAGGTGCCTGTGTTCACACAGGCGCCCAAGAGAGGCAAGCGCCTCACTTAAAGCAGCTTGCTCTCAGGAGCCCTGGATGGCCAGGCGCCTGAGAGATCCCAGGCGCCCTGTATGGGTCAGGTGCTTGGGAAGGGAATGGTTATCCCTGCTGCTAGTTTGGCGCGAGGATGGAGTTTGACCAAGGCAACTGAGGCGTCTCCTTCAACACAGGCACCCAGTAAAAGGCCTATAAAAGGGGCTTCAACCCCTCAACAACAACAACAATTTCCAAGATCATTCTGAGCATTCCGAATGAAAGAAAAGCGCTAACGACGAAGCTCTGTGACCAAGGAAGCTCCGAGAGTAAGTGCGCGGCACTTCGGAGTTCCAGATCAGCTGAGTCTTCGACTCTTTTGTTTGGTTTGAATTTACATTCTGCATGTATTTTTCTCTATCTTTTTTATTGTAAATTGTGCACTATAAGACGGGTTTTTTCGCCTCTGAAAAGTTCAGAAAGGAGACCATTAGTGGATGGGCGTTTCCCGTGCTTAGGCCATGGACGTACTGACCCTGGGGGTTGGGAACCAAGTAAAAAATCCCGTGTGCACTTTGTTATTTGTTTGTTCTTTCTATTTTCTGCTGCTACTAACTCTGTATCTAGAACGAACCTCAAAAGTCTATGAAAGTCGAGTTTTCCGCAAGAATTTTTACAAGTCAATATTCGCCCCTCTATCGACGACATCAGTCCCCACAAGTGGTATCAGAGCCTGGTAACTCTTCACCGGACTAACAGCCGACTGGGCAAAGACGCCAGGAGTTAAGGGGGAGCCTAGGGGTGAATCAGGTATATTTTTTTTAAGTATGCCAATTTTTAAATTTCATATTACATGTTTTAAGTGCAGGGAGAGAGGACACTATAAAAATCAGTGTTCTGCTCGTAAGACTCGATTTACACCACCGGCGACAAAGGAGGCACTAGTGCCCGGAGTCCAGCGGGACAAAAGTCACATCAATGCTTCAAATGTCAAAAGCACGGACACTACAAGAATCAGTGTCCGGCAAAGGTACGGAAAATTTACGTTCATAAAGATTTTCAAATTCCTGCACTGTCATATGATAAGGTAGATAATTTTTCTGAAAAATTAGAATTATTGCATAGTCAAATCAATATCTTCCATGATCAATTATCAAATGTAGATAATGTTAAAATATCAAAAATTTATCTTTTAATCCTCAATGTCAATACAATAATTTCAAAAATTAATTTTGAAAATTTTAAGGATAATATTGAAAATAATTTGATAATATTAAGGACAATCCAGAAATTAATTTTTTTATTGAAGATATTTCTGAGGATAAGGATAATTTTATTGAAGATATTTCTGAGGATAAGGATGAAATTAACTCTGATATATCTGAGGATAGTGGAGATGAAATATTTTTAAATAATAATTTAATTATTAATTTCTTGAATAATCCTGAAGAAAATTATAAAACATTAACTAGTAGTCCTGAAAATTACTCCACCTATTATGAAGATATGGAAGGATATAATCTTGATGATGAGGGTGAGGAGGAAGGTGAATTTTCTAGAATCAAGACTACAGTTAGTAAAATTTAAAAAAATTCAAACAAATTAGAATGGTTAGAAAGACTTGAAAAATTAAATAAAGAAGAAATAGTGGATAAATAAGATATTTTTGAAATAATGAAGATGATGGAGCTAAACCCACAACTATTAATTAACCCAGAAATTTTGAAACCTAAATCAAATTAAATCTTAATTAAATTCTTACCTTAATTATTTCAACCTTAAATAAAACTTATTAATTAATCCTTAATTAATTTGACTTTAATTAATCCTTAATAATCCTAATTAATCCTTAATTAAACCTTAATTATTTTAACGTTAATTTAATATTAATTATTGTTTTCAATTTAATCCTAATTAATTAATCCTAATTAATCCTTAATTAATCCTAATTTAATTAATCCTTAATTAATTTAACTTTAATTAATCCATAACAAATTTAACTTTAATTAATCCTTAATTAATTTAACTTTAATTAATCCTTAACAAATTTAACTTTAATTAATCCTTAATTAATTTAACTTTAATTTATCCTTAATTAATTTAACCTTAATTAATCCTTAATTAATTTAACCTTAATTAATCCTTACTTTAACTTTAATTAATCCTTAATTAATTTGACTTTAATTAATCCTTAATTAATCCTAATTAATCCTTAATTAAACCATAATTATTTTAATGTTAATTTAATATTAATTATTTTTTTCAATTTAATTCCAATTAATTCTTAAATAATTTAAACTCAAATTAAATAAAATCTTACCCAAACGGCAACAATTAATTTATTAAAATTAAATATGTCAAAGTGGGTTGGCATATTCGCGGGTTCACACGACATGTATCAAATCAGGAATTTGATACATTATTAGAAACTTAAGTAAAATGTTTTGACTTATTTGACTCATGCATAACTGTCATGCTCATGCATTTGCAATTATATATATATATATATATATATATTATATATATATATATATATTTATTTTTTTTTTTATATATATATATATCATGTTATTCATGTTTAATTTTGTGCATTATTTAGAACGGTTATAGGAAAAAAACTAATTAAAACTTGAATAACCTAGTATTAGGTGGAGGTGAGATGATAGTACGTTAGGGAAACCCTTCTAATAAGGTCAAGTAAGGTAAGGCACACCCTACTTGGTTTGTTTAGTCTGGTGGAATTAGCCAAAGCTACCGATCCAAAACCTAAGCTAGTTAGACCAAAATTTTTCAAGAAGTAATTTGAAAATGAACTTTCAGTAAAAGGCTTTGTCAAGGAAAGAGTTGTTGCTCCAATAAGGCTACGACCAAAGAAAGCCTCTGTGCATCACCAAGATCTGGAAGCCAATTATCGAAACTCAAATTCAATTTACTATTTGATAAATTTGAATCTAACACAAGTTTTAATTAAATCTTAGATTTAAATTCAAAGAAAAATTATTTAAGCATCTCACAATACACTGATAAGGCAACTATGCTTGCTTGTACTGAGACATCTAAAATGGGTGAGATGTTAAGGACTAATAAATTGAAAAATACTTTTCAAAAATTGTTTTCAAAAATTCTTAGAATATTTTTCTAAAAATCTATTTTCAAAATAGTGCTTTAACATAATAATATTTTTATGGATTTCATGCTTGTCTGATTGCTAATATATCATATGTTTTCAAAATTATATCTTTTCAAAAATTTGTTTGACCTACACAATTAGACACAAGCCTTTTAGGTTAACACTAAAGTCCTTTAATGCACTTAGATAAAGTCAAATGATGTCGGGTACAGGGGGAGTGTTGCTATTCTTTCAATTTTTTTTGCTTTTTTCAAAAACCTTATGCTTCAAAAATTGGTTCAAAAACTTTATTATATTACTATCTCTTTGAAAAATTATCATTATTTGAAAATATTTTTCGAAAACGGTGCTTTAAAAATTGTGTTTTCGAAAATTATCTCCATAAAGATTACATACTCAATATGTCATTCAAAAATGTTCTTTTGATTTTGATAAACCCTAAAGACACAAAGGAAATCTTCTTCATGATCTACAAGGACTCCTAGGATGTGCCAAATTTAGGGGGAGTTTAAGTCAAAAGAAAATTTTCTGACAAGTATTTTTCGAAAAAAAAATTTCTGGCAATTATTTTTTTGAAATTATTAGATAATTCTTTTAGTCTGAACCAAACCCTAAAGACTCAGAGGAAGAGTACTTGTAGTCAACAAGCTTCCTAGGACTGGGTCAAGTTTAGGGGGAAATCAAATTAAAAAGAATTATTGAACATTTCAAAATAATATGTTTTTGTGCACTATATTTTCAAAATCTTTTGAAAACATAAGTAATTTTTCTTTCAAAATACTATCATTTTTATCACTTTCGAAATTGTTTTTCTTATAAAATCTTTTTGGAATACTTTTGGAAATAATATTTACTTGAGTTTGAAGAATTTCCAGGACACTTAGGGAAATGTCCTTGTAGTTAACAAGGTTTCCTAGGATTGTGTTAGACTAGAAAAGAAACCAAGTCAAGTAAAATATTGTGTTGTCAAAAGTGCAAAAGAATGTTTTCCAAAGTATTAATATTTTTCAAAAGTATTTATATTCTTCAAAAAGTGCATAATATTTTTCAAAAGTACTTGTATTTTCAAAAAATAATATTTTTCAAACGTACTTATACTTTTCAAAAAGGCTCATAATATTTTTCAAATGTACTTATATTTTTCAAAAAGTTCATAATATTTTTCAAAAAGTATTTGTATTTTTTAAAAAAAGTGAAAAATTTCTTTAAACTTTCAAAATACTAATATTTTTCTAAAGTGCACAATATTTTCCAAAGTACAAATCTTTTGTTTGTGCAAAAATTGCAAAGTGCATAATTTGTTTTAAATGCATAATTTGTTTTAAGTGCATAATCTGTTTTGAGTGCATTTTTTTTAAAAAAAATCTTTTCTAAATGAAAATTTATCAAGTTCAAAACTATTTTTTCTAAAAGTAAAAAAAAAATATGTTTTCAAGTGCACAAATCTTTCCAAGTAAAATTTTTTTTTGGTGCACAAAATCTTTGTAAGTAAAACTTACAAATTTTTCTAAGCATTATTTCTCTAAGCGCAAAGTCTTTTTAAATATGCACAAAATTCTTTCTAAGTAAAGATGTGCTTTCAAAAATTATACTAAGTACTTTCAAAGAGAAATTTTTTTCTAATTATCATTGTTGGTGCAAATTCGTTTTATCGTTTTTTTTAATGTATGACAAAGGGGGAGAGTGGCGCTTAAGTTAGCATTTTTTTTTCTTCTTCGCAAAGGATTAAAATGAAAATCAAAATATTTTTTCAAAAGGGGGAAGAGTGAGCTTAAGTTAGAATTTTTTTTTCTTTCTCCCAAAGGATAGAGAGCTGAAGTTAGAATTTTTTCCCCAAAGGATCAAAATGTGTTTTCAAAACTTAGATCATTTTTCATTTTATCCCAAGGTTTATAACATAGCCCTTTAATCCAATCTAACTTAAGATATTGTCAAACATCAAAAAGGGAGAGATTGTTGGTGCAAGAAGCATCAGTGGTGTTCTCCTCTAAGTGTTTCAATGTTTAACAATATGCTTAAGTTAGTGATACATTGAACAAGGAAGGGTTAGTCAAGAAAGGAGTAACAAAGTAAAGAAAAGTCCTAGTTAACCTAGGCACGAAGTCTTGGTTCGAAGAATTGGGCATTAAGTCCTGATCATGGATTGGGCAATAAGTCCTGGCCGAGGGCTGGGCACCGAAGACCTGACTGAGGGTTGGGCACGAAGTCCTGGTTCATGAAATTGGGCAATAAGTCATAGCCGAGGGTTGGGCATCGAAGACCTGACCGAGGGTTGGGCACGAAGTCCTGGTTCATGGAATTGGGCAATAAGTCCTGGTCGTGGGCTGGGCACGAAGTCCTGGTCATAAGATTGGGCAAAAGTCCTAGTGAGTAAAGCTGGGCAAAAGTCCAACCGGATGGGCCAGGTGGCAACCGTCTCCTAAGAGGAGTAGGTGAAAGGCGTGTTCCCCGGGATGAGAACATAGGCATCGGTTCGACCTAGGGTTTCGTGGGAAACCCGAAGTTAGAACCAATTCGTTAAAGCTAAGTGCATGTATATGTTTGTCTTGTATTTGTGTATCTCGCAGGTACCTAGAATTGAAGACAAAGCAGGCGAACAAACACAAGAGGTGGCTGGGAAACAAGCTCCCAGGCGCCTGTGTGAACACAGGTGCCCAAGAGAGGCAGGCACCTCACTTGAAGCAGCTTGCTCTCTGGTGCCCTGGATGGACAGGAGCCTGAGAGCTCCCAGGCGCCCTGTATAGGTCAGGCGCCTGGGAAGGGAATGGTTATCCCTGCTGCGAGTTCGGCGCAAGGATGGAGTTTGTCCAAGGCAACTGAGGCGCCTCCTTCAACACAGGCACCCAGTAAAAGGCCTATAAAAGGGGCTTCGACCCCTCAACAACAACAACAATTTCCAAGAACATTCTGAGCATTCCGAACAGAAGAAATGCGTTAACGACGAAGCTCTGTGACCAAGGAAGCTCCGGGAGGAAGTGCGCAGCACTTCGGAGTTCCAGATCGGCCGAGTCTTCGACTCTTTTGTTTGGTTTGAATTTATATTCTGCATGTATTTTTCTCTATCTTTTTTATTGTAAATTGTGCACTGTAAGACGGGTTTCTCCGCCTCCGGAAAGTCCGGAAAGGATACCATTAGTGGACGGGTGTTTCCCGTACTTAGACCTTAGATGTACTGACCCTGGGGGGTTGGGAACCAAGTAAAAATATCCCGTGTGCACTTTGTTATTTGTTCGTTCTTTCTATTTTCCGCTGCTACTAACTCTGTATCTAGAATGAACCTCGAAAGTCTACGAAAGTCGAGTTTTCCGCAAGAATTTTTACAAATCGATATTCACCCCCCCTCTATCAACGACACCGGTTCCCATAGTGTCTTGCATCATCTTCAGATAGCTTTGTATCCAAGAGCCCTAGGATTGCAATTCGTCTTCTATAAAGGAGGTCCTAAACTCCCTTCTGTTTCAGGAGCTTGTGGAAGTCCTGATATTCTAGCAGGCAATCCTCACGGACTATAGCAGATACTTTGTGTCTGAGTCCTTCTTCTTGTCACTTCCTTCCATTATGCTTCCTTTGTCATCCCATGTGTTGGTACAGTCAAACTCTAGGATTTCAATATTTGACAATGTACTTAAGACTAGTCAGGTTGACCAATGGCTAATCCAAACAGAGCTTGATATTTAGAAGAGAGAAGTTTAATCATTGGATGACTTGTGGGCAAGGAGGTTCTGTTCGGAAGGATTGGGCAATGAGGTTCTGGTCGGAAGGAATGGGCAAGGAAGTCATGGTCGAAAGGATTGGGTAAGGGAAAGCCCTAACTGGAGGTTAGACAGATGTGAATTCTACTAATGACTAGCTCCAAACTCGAAGTTAGGTAGGTGTGAAGTCTACCAAGTGACTAATCCTAACTGGTGGTTAGGCAAGGATAAGTCCAAGTGGGTCTGGAAGTGTCACATCCCATACGAGCTAGGCTTGTCGCAATGCTAGCTTCTTCATGTGTGAACAATGTCAGAGTAAAATATAAACCAAAACTAACTGAACTAACTACATGCATACTTATGAAATAACTCCACTAGTGTTATGTACACATCTCATCAATTAACCTGGAGATCAAAGGAAAAGAAGAGTAAGCACACATTATCATCTTACTTTATCTGACAACATAATATAATATACCCACAAGGATATGTCGTATAAGTAAAAGTGAATGACCTATAACACACATTATACTAACACTTAAAGTATGTAAATATAAAGGTGATCGACCTGCAACTCACCAAAGAAGATGCATCATATATAAGAGTGAACGACTCGCAATCCACTCATAACGAAAATGCATCGTATATATGCACCTATACATACATAGATCAGGTGAATAACCTGCAATCCATCCGAAAGAGATGTATCATATGTACATGGGGTGAACGACCCACAATCCACCCAATACGAAATACATTATGTGAATGCATATATACAAACACATACATATAAGGTAAACGACCAACAATCCACCTGAAAAGTGTCTCACATAAAAGTAAGATGAACGACTTATAATTCATCTCGTGAGATATCTCACATAAAAATAAGGTGAACGACCTTGTAATCCATCTAGTGAGAAAAAATCATCTCAATTTGGCTGATGCGTATGAATGCACGAAAAAACTCAAAAGCCACATTTAAAGTATAGAACAAATGTCCTATATTTATATAGAGTTATTTTAATTATGCATCTATAATAAATAATTCATCTCTTTAGAACCGAAATTCTATAAAACAATGATTACACTCATTCCTTTATTAATTTACTTGAGAAGTAAAATACTTCTCACGAGCACAGATAAAGTTCAAGACTATAAATAATCACGTAGCTCTTTTAGAGGGTGAACTGATTCTCTATATTGCAAGTACTATATTTATTATCCTGATAATTTAATGCTAATGATAATGGGTCTCTTTCAAAACACGGTATCAAAATTCTAAATATAATTATTGCATCTATTATTTTATTAATTAATATCAATGAAAGTGTGGAGCTAAACTTTTGATATAGTTAGTTTCTTACTTTATTAGTTAACATAATTAATTAGGTAATCCAATTTATTATGGATCTCAAATAAGAATAAACAAAATACAAATCAACTAAGAATAAAAGGGCAAGCAACATCCTAAGGAATAATCAAGTAATAGGCGTAGAAATAAGATTTGAATTAATTCTATTTTCCATAACATCTACATTCATAAATTTAAATTATGCACAAGGTAAGTGTAGCGAAACAATCAAGAAAACTCCACTTTAAAGTAGAAATCCACATTCATACAAATTGACTTCCATATCTTGAGGTTTCGCTAGCAACCACCTATTCAATAGGTAAATGAGACTCTAGATTAATTATAAATTTATATCCTATAACAGTTGTGGTGATAAGGACACTTACTTCCCTCCTACTCAACTTTAAAAGCTATAATTTTTCTCAAATCCCCTACTATAGGAGATGCACAACCAAACCTCTCATTTTTATGATGTTATATTTCTGATCTTGTTTGTGCCAACCAACCATGAGTCATCAAGATTTGAGCTCTCGAGATACTGGTGGTGGTCGGCTACAAAGGCTTTGGATGGAAAAAATTAAAAAATATTGGATCAGGTAGCTGACGAATCTGGAATGACCAACTTGATTCCACGAAAATTTCCTATCGGTTATCAGGGTAAATCGGGAAGCACTTGCAGAGGACAGTCTAGAAGCCCAACGTCCAAAGATTCACGTCCCATTTGGAAGAAAGACTTTGGATAGAAAAAAAAATGTTGGAGCGGGTAGCAAATGAACCTGGGATGACCTGCTCGGCTCCACGGAAGTTTCCTACCGATCTTCGCTTCAAATTGATTTGCTATTAAAATTTAACTCTAGATATTATGAAAAATTATATAAAATATACTTATATTATAATAATAATACTTATTATTATTATTATTATTATTATTATTATTATTATTTGGACTATCGGGGCGGGTTCAGGGATGGGGATAGCATCCCTATACCCGCCCCCAATCTATTGTGGTGATTTGAAAAAAAAATTTCAAACCTGAACCTATACCTGATAATGTCCCCCAAACTCGTCCCGTTTCGGATTTTCCCCGCAGAGTCTCGAATCCACGGGAAAAATTGTCATCTCTAGACCTTATCACTTACTAATTACGGTTCTTCCTACACTTTGTTAGTGTGCAATAGAATACAAAATAAACTATAATATCAAAAGAAAATCAAACCGCAAACACACATCGATTTATGTGGTTCGGAGATGATGCTCCAACTCCGCGGCTGCCCGTAAGGTGGGCAATCCCTATCCGTCGGTAGATTAGTCCTCGGAGAACTTTCAACTAGCTCGTGTCGATCCTTGTGGGCGAAGAAACCTCGCCACAACCTTGCACACACACACCTGAGTTTGGTAGACTACTAATAGGGGTTAACCACCTCTATTTCATCAGCTTGGGCCTCCTGAGTTCTCTTAATTAAAACTCGTAAGTTGATCTGCTCGTTACCAATCAACTGGTGTTAACCCCAGTCGATTGTTCCAGCCGAATTCGAACATTACAGTTCAGCATTTGAATTCAGCTGACACTAGTCGACTGCACAAAAAGATTAGTCGACTGCACAGAAAGATTAGTCGACTGATTTTTCTATGACCTTAACCAGTCGACTGTTCTCATACCAGTCGACTGGTGAAATCCTAAACCTAGGGTTTCCCTTCCCAAGTACATTTCACTCACACTTGGACTCTTACGACTCACTTGATTCTTCTTTGCAGTTTTGACCTGTTATCTTCAAGTCTTCTTCGGTTTGGCTCTCGTCCCTCGGATGCATAGAAGCTCGTGGCTCATCTTCACATGCCATCTTTTGCGTATGCCTTGAAGTGTGCTTCCCTCGGCTCATCGTTGATATCTTATCCACGGTCTCTCGGATGCTCCATCCTTCATTAGATCCGAAATCGTCAAGCTGAGTCATATGTCTATCCTGCAGAACCTGCATACTCAAATACACATATCAAATACAAGTGTGAACCTAACTTAAACCGTTTGCCCAAATATCAAAACACATGGTCACTCCGGACTATCAGGATTGCCTCAACAATCTCTCCTTTTTTGATATTTGACAATACGCTTAAGTTATGAAAAACATATAGCAAATACAAATGCTAATAAACTGGACATACGTTGTTAAAGCTACACCCACTGTCAATGCATATGTCAATGCAATGTAAATGCAACCAATGCATGAAATCCTATCACCAAGTCCCAAACACCTAAACTCCCCATTGAGTTAGGAATTTTATACCAAGGACTTTTTAAAACCTATCCAAGGCTCCTCCTACACTTGGACATACCAAGAGTTTTTTAAGAACCTATTACAAGGCTCCCCCTTTGTCAATACATGAGCAACAAAGCTCTCCCTTCACCTAAGCTCCCCTTGAGCTAGGATTTCTTACAAAGGCATATTGGTTTCCCACTTAGACCTAACACTTCTCTTCCTTTGCCATACATCAAAAAGAATTCCAACAATATCCCAATCATTGAATTCTTTAACCCCTAATGACAATAAACATTGTGTATTAATCATCCATAAAATTATACACATGTTTATAATCATTTGGACACTTTTTGAATACTGAAAACAGTTTTAGCATGTATCAGTCAACTGAGACAGGTACCAATCAATTGATCCCTATCAAAAAAATCTCACAGAAGCTTGCTCACTTTAGAAAGCCCTGTTACTAGTTGACTGGTCCTCTACACCAGTCGACTAATACCTGATATCATCCTTTCAGAATTTTTGAACTCATTTCAGAAATGCGCTAATAATTTCACAATTCTCTAAAAATTCTCAAATTTTTATGAAGAGGTTTGTGGTACCCATGTCTACTTGGGAAAAATATATTCAAAAATGTATCTATTATCAATCTCAAGATTTTACATAAAATCCAAAATTATCTAAATGGTTCAAATGAACCTTGACCTAAAGTCCTAGTTTTGGCTTCCTCTTGATGTATCTGCCCATACCAAATCATAATGTATCCCTAGAATTGGTTTATATGGTATCTATTTATCAACAATCAAATTTTCATACAATATGACCCCAATATCATATTTCTTGCATGAAAATCAAGCCACATGTGCCAAAACCTAAGAATTGAGACTCAAATAATCCATCTCCAAACTCTTTGGTGTAGGATCGATGGCGTCGATAGAGGGGGGGTGAATATCGACTCGCTTCTTTTCGCGGATCTTTGTCATTTGTTCTTGCTATCAGAGTGTTAGTACGCAACGAAATATTAAATAAACACAAACACAATAAGAATAACTCGCGGGATTTACTTGGTTCCCAACCCCCCGGGTCAATACGTCCAAGGCCTAAGTACTCAGCGTGAGTCTACTAATGGTCTCCTTTCTGGAACTTCCGGAGGTGGAGAAACCCGTCTTACAATTTAAGTGCAATCAAAGAAATGATAATAAAATAAGTATAAATTTATAAACTAAAAGCAAACCAATAGAAACGAAGATCCGGCCAATCCGGAAGTCCGAAGTGCAACGCACTTCCTCCTGGAGCCTCCTTGGTCACAGAGCTTCGACTTAGTGCTTTTGCTTCACATAGAATGATTAACCAGATGGAAAACTTGGCATTCTGAAGTGAGGGGTCGAACCCCCTTTTATACATGGTTCTCGGTGTTGGGAACGAGATGGCTATAGAGGGGGGGGTGAATATAGGCAATCACAATTTCTTGAGCTTTTCAAAACTATTCTGCACTTTAGAGTTAGGCAGCGGAAGCAAATGCAAACAAAGAAACTAAGCAGAGAAAGAAACTCAAACCAAACAAACGCTAAGACGGAGATGTACAAGGTTCGGGGATAACTTGCCCCTACTCCTTGGCGTGCCCGTGAGGTGGGCGATCCCTTGATCGTCGGCAGATCAAGCCCCGGTGAACACCGGATATCAAGCGCCTCCTTCTCGGTGGAGTAACCTCTCCACAAGCTGTCTCAGTAGATGAATACAAGATTAAGCACACGAGACACTCGAGAAGGGAAGCTCACAAAGCTCTCACAGGAATGCAACAAGATCGCTCAAGAACAAAGCAACAGAGAGCACGAATACAGCCCAGCAACAACTTCCCAAGTTTTCTGTCTGTCTCTTGTTCGCCGCTCCTCTGCCTCCGCTTTATCACTTAAGCTCTGCTCACCATCACAAGCTTCATCAGCATCCACTGAGCCAGCCTGAACCCACTGACCTCCCTGAGCACTCAGTCCACTGAAGACTCCCTCTCCAGCTGAGCCTCCGTCAGTCGCCAGCTGCGTCAGTTGCCCGTTGAAACCTGAGAATGAGAAACAGCCAAACCTGCTCAACGGAAAGCCTCCCATTGACCCTCCTTGAGTGTTTGAATCACCTGCTATCACTTGCACACTCCAACAGAGGCTTAGCAATGCATATCAAAACATATCAGCAGTGTATCAGAGAATCGGCAGTGAAAACAAACGCGATCAGAGCTTCTGACAGCGTATTTGAATTAAAGTTCTGCTCCTGATCGGTCCCCAGACCGATCAGGGAGGAGCCTGATCGGTCACCAGACCGATCCAGCAGCTTCTGCACACTCCTGATTGGTCCCCAGACCAATCAGGCTCCTGCCTGATCGGTCACCAGACCAATCAGGCTTGAGTGAACAGTGATTCTTTAATCAAATCATAAGTCTCTGATCGGTCACCGGACCGTTCTAGACCTGATTAGCAAGGGAACTCAACTCACTGTTCAGTCCCTGATCGGTCACCAGACCGATCAGGAGCTGTGCAGTGAGTGAAACACACACTCCCTGATCGGTCACCAGACCGATCAAATATCGCTGGATCGGTCACCAGACCGATCCACGAAGGAGCAGCGTGCCAAACTCCCTGATTGGTCACCAGACCGATCCAGGGACTCAACCTAGCCCTCCAAGCTAGGATTTCATCCACCCTAGCCCTCCAAGCTAGGGACCTGACCCTCCAAGTCAGGATTTCATCCAACCTAGCTTCACTCACTAGGACCTGGCTTCACTCACCAGGGTTTTTCACCTAACCCTCCAGTTGGGACTTTTCACGTAACCCTCCAAGTTAGGACTTTTCACCTAGCCCTCCAAGCTAGGACTTTTCACCCAACCTTCCAAGTTAGGACTTTTCCACACCTAGCCCTCCAAGCTAGGACTTGGCTTCACTCACCAGGATTTCTTCCAACCTGGCTTCACTCACCAGGACCCGGCTTCACTCACCGGGATTTCCAACACCTGGCTTCACTCACCAGGACCCGGCTTCACTCACCGGGATTTCCATTACCTGGCTTCACTCACCAGGACCCGGCTTCACTCACCGGGATTTCCATTACCTGGCTTCACTCACCAGGACCCGGCTTCACTCACCGGGATTTCATGCCCAGTCCCCGACCAGGACTTAATCCACATTCATTCAACCAAACTTAAATCATTGTCAAACACCAAAACAACAACTGGGCCAGACTGCATCAACAATCTCCCCCTTTTTGTTGTTTGACAACCCGATTTAAGTTTAGGTATCAATCAATTGAAGTCAGTTCAATTCTCATAAGGGAATCATGATCCTCCCCCTATAATAACCATAAACTTAATTAGCCATTTTCTCCCCCTTTGTCAAACATCGAAAAGGGTATGATTATTAAGTTTAAACATACCTCCCCCTCAAACACGGGTCTCTCCCCAAACCCAAAATAATCAGAGTTAAGTTTTGAATTGCACATGAAAACATATACAGAATAATATCATGGTCAAACATGTATATGTTTCATATGACAAGTACGCCAAAGGATGATTTCGGAATTGTACATGAGAGGCATATACCATAAATGTATCATGGCAACAATGTATATGCATCATACGACAATAAGTGTGAACTTGCACATGAAAACATATACAGAAATATATCAAGGTCAAACGTGTATATGTTTCATATGACAAGTAAGGAATGCATCTGTATCTGACATATAATCCTGATTGGTCTCCATGACCGATCAGGTTCATTGATTACGTGATACAGACATATTTCTTGTTAGTCTGGAGAGCGATCAGATTTCAGAAAAATTCCTGAAAATCTGATACGTTCCTGATCAGACTGCATTAACAATTTACATTCCATAACAGGGGAGTAGACTCTATTGATATTCGATATTTCAGAAACATTTCCGAAATATGACATTAAGAATAAGAGTCATGACTCAACAAACCCTTTTTTTATGAATTTGAACATTCCAACATAGGTTTGTATCATATCACTATTTAGTATAGGTTTGTACCATTTGAACAAATTTGTGCTCCCTTAGTACCAGGTTTGTACCAATGGATGATCAAATATGTTTCAATTGTAATTCAATTGTATCAGATTTGTGTGTTGTATGATCATTAAACTGATACAATTCGATAAGAAGATATTGGTTTGAGGAGGTTTTGGATCAATTTGGAACGGTCTGGGAGTTCCTTGATCAGAGTTGGTCTGATCGGTCACCAGACCGATCAGAAGCACCCCTGATCGGTCGGTGGACCGATCAGGGATGATACAGAATGGTTTCTGAAACTGTTATATTTCAGAAATGGATTTGTTTCACCCCTTAACCACTCCTAAACCCCAATTAGATTCAAATTTAACTCCTAACAGAGTTCCATTAAACAACATTCATGTTTCTCTACCCAAAGGAAACAACATGATTTGCATCTCTTTAACTATCATGTATATTATCAAATCATGCAACATCTCCAATATATCTTGAGAGTAAAACTCGTAAATACAAAGTTCAAAGCATGATTCCAGAAAACATGATAAGTTTGAAAGCGATCAACATATGATTAAATTTCAAAACATGCCTATATAATACCAGTATCAAGGCATGATCAAATTCCCAATTTTTTCAAGTTCATTTACCATCATAAGCAACACTAAGTGTGAAGACCTTGAATACATGCCAATTCTTTTGATTCATTTCAAGAAAACATTGAACCTAGACCTTAAGTTAATGTTCTTGTCTAATGATGTATTGTGAGATTTTCAATATGTCCATACTTGTTCTTTAGCATGCATCCATGTTCTACAACACTATTTGAGTCAAAACATGATGATGTTCTCTAAGCATGAAATTGAGTATCAAAACATGTTTGTATCAAAGCATGATCATATCAAGAAACCTTAGTTTGATACAAAGAGGACACTAAATCAAAGAACTTAAATAGTGAATGTTGAAGCACATGTTCTTTGTTTGGTGATGTCTTGTAAGAATTTTGATAGTGATCATCACAAACTATGTGTTCTTCATGTTGGCCTAATACTTTCATGTTGTGAGACACATACAAGAAAATCATGGCATACTTGATCATGGAAGAACTTAAACACTAAAGTAGATTATACCATGACTAAGTATTTTAACACATGAATACCATAAAAATCACTAGCCAAGGGATTACATTGTCATAAGATCTAGAACAATGGAGCTCAAAGTATTTAATTCGAATTTTCTATAACCATCCATGTGAATGACAATTTTCCTTTGGTCATGGGTTTGGAGCACCAAATATCAACCTCCCATATTGACAGATGCTCCCCCTCAAACAATGCTTATACAATTCGAAATATGGAGGTTTTAGGTACCCAAATTTTGGGACCTAAGGCATCTACAATGAAGGACTTAGGCACCCATGCCTTAGTCTTTTTCTTTCTAACCTTTTGAACCCTAGAATTATTTTGTGCTCTAGATTGGGTTCTTGACATTAAGGATACAAAGGTCGGTTCCTTAGGTCGGTAACCTATACCGGCCTTGTTGTAAACCGCCCTTTGGGAATTCAAGATCATGTCTAAGGTTTTTGAGCCAATTGAAAACTTTTCAAGAATATTCTTGAGGTTTTCAATTTTGCTCCTCAAGTCCTTATTGTCATTCTCAAGGGTCTTAACATGTGAGTCATCAATTACCTCATCCTTAGAGGTTTTCAATTCCTTTACTTCTAATCTTAATGATTTAACTTTTGCCTTGGATTTCTTAAGCAACTTAGTTAGGCATGCGATAGCTCTATAGCACTTATCTAACTCGGGAGAAATTACCTCTTCATCATCCGAAGATGATGAAGGCGCGGTTGAGGAGTCACTTGATTCATCACTCTCCTCCTTTGACTCTTCTAGTGCCACTAGAGCCACGTGACAGTGGATGTTCTTCTCCTCCTTCTTCTTGTTGTCACCTGCCACTAAAGCAATCCCTTTCTCTTTGGGACTTTGGTTAGAGATCTCATGTAATTCCATCTCACAAAATAAATCCTCTAACTTAACAAAAGATAAGTCCTTGGAAACCTTGTAAACATCCACCATGGATGACCACAAGGCATTCCTAGGAAATGCTTTTAGAATGTACCTCACTAAGTCTCGGTTTTCCACCTTTTCATTGATGGAATGCAAGCCATTGATGATTTCTTTGAACCGACAATGAAGCATACTTACAGTTTCGTTTTCTCCCATTGTCAAGTTCTGGAGTTGGCTGTGAAGGAGATCCTTCTTGGCTGTCCGGGTGTCTTGAGTTCCTTCATGGAGCTCAATAATCTTATTCCATAGATCTTTAGCACTTGTAAAAGGACCCACCTTGATCAACTCCTCCTTCGTCATCCCACATTGCAAGGTGACAATAGCTTTGGCATTGGCTTCCCCCTTCCGGATTTGCTCAACCGACCACTTGGAAAACTCAAGTTCCTTTCCTTCATTATCCTTTGGAAGGGAAAACGCCTCCTTGACAGAGAACCACAAGCTCATGTTGGTTTTGAGATAGAACTCCATCCTTGACCTCCAATATGGAAAATCTGTGTCGTCAAGGAATGGAGGTCGGTTTGTGCTCATTCCTTCTCTTCCAGCCATCTTGTTGTAAGCTCTCGGATGTTAAGCCGTGAACAGAGCACCTCGCTCTGATACCACTTGTTGGGAACGAGATGGCTATAGAGGGGGGGTGAATATAGGCAATCACAATTTCTTGAGCTTTTCAAAACTATTCTGCACTTTAGAGTTAGGCAGCGGAAGCAAATGCAGAACAAAGAAACTAAGCAGAGAAAGAAACTCAAACCAAACAAACGCTAAGACGGAGATGTACAAGGTTCGGGGATAACTTGCCCCTACTCCTTGGCGTGCCCGTGAGGTGGGCGATCCCTTGATCGTCGGCAGATCAAGCCCCGGTGAACACCGGATATCAAGCGCCTCCTTCTCGGTGGAGTAACCTCTCCACAAGCTGTCTCAGTAGATGAATACAAGATTAAGCACACGAGACACTCGAGAAGGGAAGCTCACAAAGCTCTCACAGGAATGCAACAAGATCGCTCAAGAACAAAGCAACAGAGAGCACGAATACAGCCCAGCAACAACTTCCCAAGTTTTCTGTCTGTCTCTTGTTCGCCGCTCCTCTGCCTCCGCTTTATCACTTAAGCTCTGCTCACCATCACAAGCTTCATCAGCATCCACTGAGCCAGCCTGAACCCACTGACCTCCCTGAGCACTCAGTCCACTGAAGACTCCCTCTCCAGTTGAGCCTCAGTCAGTCGCCAGCTGCGTCAGTTGCCCGTTGAAACCTGAGAATGAGAAACAGCCAAACCTGCTCAACAGAAAGCCTCCCATTGACCCTCCTTGAGTGTTTGAATCACCTGCTATCACCTGCACACTCCAACAGAGGCTTAGCAATGCATATCAAAACATATCAGCAGTGTATCAGAGAATCGGCAGTGAAAACAGACGCGATCAGAGCTTCTGACAGCGTATTTGAATTAAAGTTCTGCTCCTGATCGGTCCCCAGACCGATCAGGGAGGAGCCTGATCGGTCACCAGACCGATCCAGCAGCTTCTGCACACTCCTGATTGGTCCCCAGACCAATCAGGCTCCTGCCTGATCGGTCACCAGACCAATCAGGCTTGAGTGAACAGTGATTCTTTAATCAAATCATAAGTCTCTGATCGGTCACCGGACCGTTCTAGACCTGATTAGCAAGGGAACTCAACTCACTGTTCGGTCCCTGATCGGTCACCAGACCGATCAGGAGCTGTGCAGTGAGTGAAACACACACTCCCTGATCGGTCACCAGACCGATCAAATATCGCTGGATCGGTCACCAGACCGATCCACGAAGGAGCAGCGTGCCAAACTCCCTGATCGGTCACCAGACCGATCCAGGGACTCAACCTAGCCCTCCAAGCTAGGATTTCATCCACCCTAGCCCTCCAAGCTAGGGACCTGACCCTCCAAGTCAGGATTTCATCCAACCTAGCTTCACTCACTAGGACCTGGCTTCACTCACCAGGGTTTTTCACCTAACCCTCCAGTTGGGACTTTTCACCTAACCCTCCAAGTTAGGACTTTTCACCTAGCCCTCCAAGCTAGGACTTTTCACCTAACCTTCCAAGTTAGGACTTTTCCACACCTAGCCCTCCAAGCTAGGACCTGGCTTCACTCACCAGGATTTCTTCTAACCTGGCTTCACTCACCAGGACCCGGCTTCACTCACCGGGATTTCCAACACCTGGCTTCACTCACCAGGACCCGGCTTCACTCACCGGGATTTCCAACACCTGGCTTCACTCACCAGGACCCGGCTTCACTCACCGGGATTTCCATTACCTGGCTTCACTCACCAGGACCCGGCTTCACTCACCGGGATTTCATGCCCAGTCCCTGACCAGGACTTAATCCACATTCATTCAACCAAACTTAAATCATTGTCAAACACCAAAACAACAACTGGGCCAGACTGCATCAACACTCGGGCTCCCTAGAAGCCTTTGAGGTGCCTCATAAGTGGTCAAACCTGATCCAAACCAACGAACTCGGCGCTGGGATAAGCCTTGCTTCCTAGGCACCTGATAGCATTCAGGCGCCTGGTAAGCTTCAGGTGCCTGGTATGTTGGGCGGCACCTGGTATGTTGTGTGCCTAGGATGGACACCCACAACCCAGGGCGCCCACCACCCAGGGCGCTTGATTCATATCAGGCGCTTGAGAAGCCTTTCCCAGGTTATGTTGTCTTCCGTTTTCTCTCTTATCTTGCCTCTAACTCCAGGTACCTGCAAGACAACAGAACATACAACAAGCAAACAAATAATATTAAGCCTTGATAGCTAGAACTGTCTAGTTCTGACTTTGGATTTCAAATGAAATCCTAGGTCGAACTGACGCCTACTATTCCCTTTCCAGGGGAACGAGTCCTCACCTACTCCACCCTGGAGAAGTTACCTTTTGAGAACCAGGACCTCCGGTTAGACTTTTGCTCGGCCTCCGAGAACCTGGATCTCAGGATGTCTGACCTTGACCCGTCTCTACTTCTGTCCGCGATCCCCGCTCGGCTAAGTCTTTTGCCCAATCCTCAACCAGGACTTCGTGCTAGACCTCCGAGACTCCCAGATCTCGAGACGTCCAATCCTCGACCCATCTCTACTTTTGTCCATAGTCCTTGCTTGGTAAAGACTCCCTTGCCCGATCCCCGACCAGGACTTCTTGCTCGGCCTCTGAGACTCCCGAATCTCGAGACGTCTGATCCTCAACCCATCTCTACTTCTGTCTGTAGTCCTCGCTTGGCAAAGACTCCGTTGCCCGATCCCCGACCAGGACTTTAAGCTCAGTCCCCCGACCAAGACTTCGGTGTCCAACCCTCAGCCAGGACTTCGTGCCCAATTCTCTGAACTAGGACTTCGTGCTCAACCCCCCAAGTTAAGACTTCTTGCCCAGCATCACTCACCGGACTTCTTCAACCTAGCTTCACTCACTAGGACCTAGCTTCACTCATTAGGATTTCATTCCTTAATAAGGACTTCTTTACTAGTCATCTTAATCCTGACTAGACTTCTTTCTTCCACCTTTTAGGTAAGTATACTCTCTTTCTACCAAACCTCAAGTCCAGTTTGGTTTACTCCCTTGGTCAACTGACCAACCTTTGGTCCTATTCTTTCTACCAAACATCAGATCCTGTTTGGTAGACCTTTTGTCAAACTGATCAAACCTGGGTTTACCCTACCAAACATCAGGTCCTGTTTGGCTTAACCCTTGATCACTTTGACCCGACCTTAGTATATTGTCTCTGCCAAACATCAGGTCCTGTTTGGCTAACCCTTTGTCAAACTGATCAAACCTAGGTTTACACTACCAAACATCAGGTCCTGTTTGGCTTAATCCTTGATCACTTTGACTAGACTATGGTATATTATCAAACATCGAAATACCAGAGGTTGACTGTTCATGTTTGATGCTTTTTGCACCAACATTTGACACATTCCATTGCCCATCTAGACTCCCAAGAGGTTTCCTCCTGAGATCCATTGATTATGGGTACCAAATTCACTCTTAAAGCTCCCCCTTGAGCTCTTAGCCTTAGCCACCTCCCTAGGTGATTCATCTACAACCACTAGACTACACCGGTGTATCTTCAGTAACTCTTGGCTTACAAACCTAACCTTTTTAACCTTGGATACCTTGTCCTTAGTTAAGGTATTCTTCTTGCCCTTAAATGATACTCCCTTTCCATTTTTGGACTTCCCATCCTTGCCATAATCATATACTACCCTAGCATATATCTTGCCATTGGCCTTGGATGAGTTAAATCATTATCCCAAACCCGATCTATCATTGTTGGATTTGTTGCTACCCAACATCATACCCAACTCATTAGATCTAATAATGAATCTATCTAGGGTTTTCTCCAACATCTCAAGCTTTGCCCTCAAAGCTTGATTTTTTTCTTTCTAGGTTTCTAAACCTAGAATCTACATGTCTAACTTGGACATTCCTAGACCTATCCATTTTAGGCATGTGTCTCCTCTTCTTCAGATTTATGCCTTGGTCATTAGGTCTAATGGTTCTAGATTTATCATGATGCATGGATTGCCTAGAGTTTTGATATGTATTATTAACCCTATTCCTATCATGATATTTGAATCCAAAATTATGCATGAGTAAATAATTTACATTATTCCTAGCACGCATGGAGAAATTTAAATTTTATTTACACTTCAAATTAGGGATTATCTCCCTTATCCTTAGCATGCATGGAGAAATTTAAATTTTATTTACATTTCAAATTAGGGATTACCTCCCTTATCCTTGAAGCTCCCCTTGATATGTATGAGCTTCTCTTCTTATTCTTCTCCTATTTCTTCAAATGCCCTAGCTTCATGAGCTCTCCTTTCTTTGGGCATTTGGTGTGGTAGTGTCATTGCTCACCACACGTGAAGTATCGAATGTGCTTCTTGTTAGTGATATGAGAGAAGTGTCCTAAGGTAATCGCCTTATGATTGTAATCATTTATTCTAATAAATGAATATTCACTATTTGAGTATACATGTTTATGTATTTGATTGAGATCTTAAACTCATTTACTGAATGTCTGCAATACAATTTACAGCATGAGAGAATTTGTGATGAATTCACAACTAATGATTATCTCTACATGTGCAATTGTGAAGTATTGAAATTGTCCCTAATCGATGAATTGATAAATACAGACACTATCAATTCTGTTGAGACTAGCATGAGTTATTCTCTAATCAGCTGATTCTCACTGGCTGGTGACATTGAGATGTCTGGAGATAAACATGAATGCTAGTTAAGGGAACTAGTTCATTGGAGTGACTGGCTGTAAAACTTCATATGGTAGTCTACATATAGATATGTCAGTGAAGTTCTTACTACAGCTTAAGTGTGATGTTCCTTTGACTTGCGGTGTTCAAGTCGTCTTGGTCATGGAGACTTATACTTTGACATCTTAAGCAAGCATCTCCAAGGAGGTGTGGACCCAGGATGATTGGGTATAAGCCGAAGTGCCCGAAGATGTTTGAACAGCCTACAAAGGATTCACCACTCCTTGCGAGGAGATATATACCTGAGGCCTATCGTCGGATTATTATTCGAAGCCTCTGGCCAGATCATGACATGTTCAGAGTATGAATCTCTTAAATACATGAGAGTAATTAGAATCCGTAGGACGAGAAAACGTTACTTGGGCTAGGTGTGACGTAGTCAGCCTAGTGGGGACTGACACACATAGACCATGTCCTGAACCAAGTGGGTATAAGATGGTGAAGGGAATGGGGCACGATTCATTATAGCTGCTGAAGGATTTCAGAATTATTTTTGAGGTCAACCGTTGATCTTTCGATTAATTGGGGATCATGATGTACTACTAGGTGCCACTCATGAATCGTTCTATAATTAATTGATTAATTATAGACGGCCAACATAAATCGAAAGCCAATTTAGTCACACGCACTACGAGTAATCCGAGGGATTTAAAACGAGTTGAAAATTGGATTTTCCAATCAAGAGAGATTAGGTTTGGTTGAGCCAAACGATAAGTCGAATTTGAATTTTTTTAAAGACGCATCGGAAGCATAAAATGGCTAAGTCTTTTAAAGACTTAATAGATGAATTAAATAAGTTTAATTCATTGGGGGCTTAGCTTGGATGGGCTGGCCAAAGAGGGCCTCTATCCTCTTTGCTTGGCCGACCACAACAAAGGGAGAGAACCAAGTTTTTGGTTCAATTTATAAAATAAACCAAGTGTGGTTTGTTTTATAAAATTATGGATGATATATTATATAATAAACCAAGGTTTGGTTTATTTTTCATGGAAATTAAAATAAATCATGGATTGGTTTATTTTATAAAATCAATCATGGATTGATTTACCATGATAAGGAAATTTATTCCATAGGAGAGAAGAGACTTGATTGATTTTTTATCATGAATTAAAATATGATTTTAACCATGATATAAAATCAAACTTGGCATGATGGAATAAGTTATTTCATATTTGAGAGGCTTGATGGTTGAGAGGCCACTATATAAAGGACCCAAGGCAAGGCTTGGGTGATAATCATAGAGATGAAGGCATAGACTCTCTCCCTCTCTTTCTCTCCTTCTTTTCTCCCCTTCTTGCCGTGCGCCAACCAGCCCCAAGAAGGAGCACCAGCCGGCCGCCCCTGCCCTTTCCCTGCCGACCACCACCTGCTGCCGAAGAAGGAAGCTCCGGCCATCTCTTGGCCGAAAGAAGGTGCTGCCGGAATTAGAGTTTGCCGCAAGGATCCTTTTGCCGCAAGCCTCTTCTTTTGCTTCGCCCGAATTTTGATTCCGGCCATCCTTTTATGGTTAGTCTTCCAACTTCTCTCTTGGTTTTTCTCGTCGCGTTCTCGGAGAATCTAGTAGTTCTCGAGAACACGAAACTCGTGGCTTTGCGAAGTCATCCCGAAGATACTCGACGTGGACGCGAATAGAGGCGGAGTGTAGCGACCCGCCTTCTTACTGCCTTAGACGGATTCGTTACTTTCCTCTACTTCTCAACTCTTATACATGACCAAAAGTAAAATGCGGAAATCTTTTTTTTTCTTTTAAATTCTTCTAACAATTATATTCTAACTTAAGTAGTCATGCATGCTACCATATCACACTTTCCTTCTCAAAACTCGTAGTTGATACTTATTGAAACAAGCCTCACCCAACTCAAACTGCCCGTACCAGTCGACTGGTGACGTAGCAGTCGACTGGTACGCCTGTAATCAGAATTACAAGTTTTCGGCTCTTGCTTCTTAAGTCCACCATTCATTCAGTTTCGAGCCATATCAAACTACGACACCATTTCTATACTCTATGTCAGTTTCCTAAACAATTTAGCCAATCAAACGAATCCATAAACTTGAATTTAGGACTTTTATGGAAGAAAATAAACTAAACAAGTTTATATAAACTTTAACAATAGAGTTTGTACCAATCTTGACTCCTATGCATTCATAACGCCAAATACATGTTCTACAACCTTGCTAATGCATTATGAAATGTGATTGCAACTTTTCTAAACATTTTTTTAGCAATAAAAACTTGATTCAAAGGAAAATTGATACTATCTTGGCACAAACAGCTTTTTCTCTAACAAAGTATCAATATCTCTAACTACTTACACTTCTACTCATCCAATGCAATCATAAGGATATGTATGCTAAATGAAATGACATGGAATCTTTACTCTAAGAAATTGAGCATGTAAAACTATCCAAAACTCAAATACTCTATAATCTCCATAAGCAAGAACTTGAAATTTGAATAAACTTAAACATTGCAATTCAAATAACTAAATTGTCTCGTCTCAAAGATCTCTCCATAATCAGCCACCACACACACTCTACTCAGCACCGCCTCGTCGTCTTCCTTCAAAATTGCTTGCCTTTACCTTTATCTGCAATAAGAGGAAATGCAACTAGTAAGCAAAAAGCTTAGTAAGTACTATCTAGCTCACAAAATCTCGAAATGTGCAAACATGCTTCTAGAACAATATGAAAATCATATGAGATACTAATATGCTTGAAAGAAAACTAAGAACATGTATAACTCAAAACATGCATACTCAAGCACTAATAAATCTCAATTTACTTTTCTTGGCTCAACTTGAAACTTTAGCTATTCTTTAACTTTTTGAAAACTTTCTGAAACTTTAGGAAACTTTGCTAAAGCATATACTTAAAAATAATAATCACTTGGATCCACTGAAGACGTAAGTACCATCTCATGCGCGTTCCCTAAAAGGTTGGGGTAGCGAGCCACCAATCCTAATAGAGCAGACCTTGGTCTACCAGGGCCAAGACCTTGGAATTGGACACCTGGATTTCTTTAACGACGCCCTTGGACGCCGGGTACTGGCCTTAGAAAATAAAATAGCTTTTCTTTCTTTTCTTTCTCATCTGTAAATGCCTTGGCATTTTCTGGAGCACCTTGCGTGCTAAAATCCCTAAGTCTTGACTTTTCGGGATTTCTTAAGGCCTTGGCCTTTTCTTTTCTTATCTTTATCTTCTCTTTTCTTTTCTCATAGTTTTTTCTTGGTCCCTAATCTCATATAGGGTGCTTATCAAACATATACAAGCATATAAGGAACTAAGATTACATGCAAAAACTGAAACAAAAAGAAAAATATCACTTTTAAAAACTTTTAAAGGAAATTCTCGCGGAAAAACCGCCTCTTACTGCAGGTGAGCAGTACTTACATTGATATCTTGGACTTACAACCAAGATTGACGTCTAGAGCTCGGGAGAAACTTGAGATCTCGGAGAATTCTTCACGCCTACGCGTTCCTCTCGTCGCGGGGATCCCGAATATAGGATTATCTCTTAGAGAAGAGTCTTGGCCGGCCCTCTAGAGCTTGGTGTTGGTCGGCGTCGCCCCAAGAGAGGAGAGGAGGTCGGCGTGAGGGTTTGGAGAGGAGAGAAATAAAACTTCTCTCTTTAATTAGCTATTTATACTTAAGGGTCGGATCAACCTAACTATACCATAAATACCCTTCTCTCCGTCCCTTGTTGTGCTTGATACCCCTAGCCCGGCTGGTTGCGCGCGCGGGCTGTTTCGTGGTGGTCGCGGGTTCAATCCACCGGCTGCCCTTAAACGTTTTTTCCTTTTTATTTTTCTTTTTCTTTTTCCAAAATTACTAAACGGACTCGGAAAATTCCATAAAAATATTCTAAAAATTCCTAAAAATATCTAGAATATTTCTAAACCATTTCTAATACTTCTAAGGACTTTAAGAACTAAAAATGGAAATTTTAGGGCGTTACAATCCCCCATACCTTATGAAAAGTTCGTCCTCGAACTTAGAATAATTCTGGATATCTCTCTCTCATGCTGTCCTCACGTTCCCAAGTAGCCTCTCATGCTTTTGATTCTGCCAATGACCTTCACTAGTGGCACTTCTTTGTTTCTTAATCTTTTAACTGCTTTGTCCACTATCTGTGTCGGTCTGCTCTCATAACTAAGATCTTCTTGGATCTGTACTGACTGAGGCTGAATCACTTGGCTAGGGTCGTGAATACACTTCTTTAGCATAGAGACATGAAAGGTACTGTGGATTGCTGACATATCCTCTGGTAAGTCCAGCTCATAGGCTACTTCCCAACTCTCTTTATAATCTTGTAGGGTCCTATGTAGCGAGGACTTAGCTTGCCCCTTCTTGCCAAATCTCACCACTCCCTTCATGGGAGCGACCTTGAGAAATACTGAATCTCCAACTTGGAATTCAAGTGGCCTACGGCGTGTGTCAGCATAACTTTTCTGTCTACTCTGGGCAGTCTCAATCCTCTGGCGGATCGTCTGGATAGCCTGAGCGGTCTCATCTATAAGCTCAGTCTGGCTGCCTAATCCTGACTCCATCTCTTTCTTCTCACCAGCTTCTTGCCAACATATGGGTGATCTACATTTCCTGCCATATAATGCCTCATAAGGTGTCATCCTGATGGTGGCCTGATAGCTATTGTTGTAGGCAAACTCAGCTAAACACAGAAATTTGCACCAACTACCTTTAAAGTCCAATGCACAAGCCCTGAGCATGTCTTCTAAAATCTGATTTACTCTCTCTGTTGTCCATCTGTCTGGGATGGAAAGCTGTGCTGAACTGAAGTCCTGGTGCCTAGGGCGTCCTGAACACACTTCCAAAAATGGGAGGTGAATCGCCCATCTCTGTCAGACACGATCGACTTCGGAACTCCGTGAAGCCTGATTACTTCTCTCACGTACAGCTGTGCTAACTGCTCTACCGAATGCGATAACTTGATGGCTAGGAAGTGGGCAGACTTGGTCAATCTGTCCACTATCACCCAAATTGTATCATGTCCATGGGTGGTTCTTGGATGACCTGTGATAAAGTCCATGGATATTTCTTCCCACTTCCACTCTGGGATGGGAAGAGGCTGCAGAACTCCTCCTGGTCTCTGGTGCTCAGCTTTGACCCTCTGGCAGGTCAAGCAGGTACTGATATATCTGGCCACGTCTCGCTTGAGTCCAGACCACCAGAACCTTTGCTCTTAAATCTTGGTACATCTTGGTAGAACC
>JAGFNQ010006877.1:0-17402 GCA_024364735.1 Boesenbergia rotunda | reverse complement strand
TAGGCACTAAGACCTGGTGAGTGAAGCTAGGCACTAAGTCCTGGCAAAAGGGCTGGGCACCGAAGACCTGCTCGGAAGGTGGGCACTAAGTCCTGGTCGAGGACTGGGCAAGAAGACCTGGCCAAGGGTTGGGCACCGAAGACCTGGTTCGAGGAATTGGGCACGAAGACCTGCCGAGGATTGGGCATCGAAGTCCTGGACTTAGGGTTTGGGCACGAAGTCTTGGTCCGAGGGACTAAGCAACTTAGCTGAGCAATGACTAAGGACAGAAGTAGAGACGGGTCAGGGTTTGGACCTCTCGAGATCCGGGAGTATCGGAGGCTAAGCAAAAGTCCACCCGAAGGACTGGGGTGGCAACCGTCTCCTGAAAGGAGTAGGTGAAAGGCGCGTTCTTGGGGGTGAGAACTTGCGTCGGTTTGACCTAGGGTTTCATGGAAATCCGAAGTTAGAACTAAGTCCTTAAGGTTAATATTGTGTGTATATTTGCTTTGTATTTGTGTATCTTGCAGGTACCAAGAACCAGAGACAAAGCAAGCAAACAACACACTACACGCCTGAAAACTGGGAAGCCAGGCGCCCCCATCAATAGGGGCGCCTGACTCAAAGAAGGAAAAAGGTGTCAGCGAAGGAATGCAGAACAGGCTTCCATTCAGGCGCCCGGGATGATATAGGCGCCCAAGTTGAAAGCTGTATTTACTGTTTCGAGTTCGAAACAGAGATAAGCTTTCATTTAGGTGCCTGGGAGGTCCGGGGCGCCCTGGTCAAAGGTTTTATCAGCTGCGGCGAGTTCGGCACGGGGATAAGGTTTAACCAAGTCTATAGGGGTGCCCCCATCGTCACAGGCGCCCGAATGAAGTCTATAAAAGGGGCTTCGACCCCTCTGCTTCAGACACAACTTTCTAGAGCGATTCTGATCATTCTGACCGACCAGAACACGCTAAATATGAGGCTCTACAACCGGGAGGCTCCAGGAGGAAGTGCGCGACACTTCGGAGGTCCAGATCGACCGAGTTTCAAATCCCTATTGTTCGGTTTGCTTTTATTTTTCGTACTTAATTTAATATCTTTTTCATTGTAATCATCAACTGTAAGACGGGTTTTCTCTGCCTCCGGAAATTCTGGAAAGGAGACCAATAGTGGACTCACGTCGAGTACATAGGCCTTGGACGTACTGACCCAGGGGGGTCGGGAACCAAGTAAATAAATTCCACGTGTCTACTGTGTCTGTTTGTTTTATTAGTTCTTTTTACTTTTCCGCTGCACTAACGCTCTGAGTCTAGAATGATCGACGAGTTTTCAACGATGTTTTTCAAGGTCGATATTCACCTCCCCCTCTATCGACGGCACCGGTTCTACAAGTGGTATCAGAGCCAGACCGCTCTTCACCGGACTAACCGCCGACGGAGCAATGACGCCAGGAGTTGAGGGGGAGCCCAGGGGTGAATTAGGTACAATTTTTTTAATGTCTATTTTTAAATTCCATATTACATGCTTCACGTGCAGGGAGAGAGGACACTACAAAAGTCAGTGTCCTACTCGTAAGAATCGATCCTCACCGGCGGCAAAGGAGGCACCAGCGCCAGGAGTCCGGAGAGACAAAAATCACATCAGATGCTTCAAATGCGAGAAATACAGACACTACAAAAATAAGTGTCCGGCAAAGGTACGTAAATTTTATATTCCAAAAATTTTTAAATCTCCTACAATTTCTTATGTAAATTATTTAGATAATTTTACTGAAAAATTAAATTATGTAAATAGGTAAATTAATGTCTGCATGACCAACTAGATAATGTAGATAGTAGTAAACTATCAAAAATTAATTCTTTAATCCGTAATATCAATTCAAAAATTATTGAGCTTAATTTTGAAATTAGATCTGATAAAATTACTGAAATTAGTTCTGTAATTAATCTTAATGTTAATTCAGAAATTAAATCTGTTATGCCTAAATTCAAATTTGAAAATCTTAAGGATAAATATAAATTAAAATTTAAAAATCCTCTGGATAAATCTGAATTCAAATTTGAAAAACCTTTAGATAATTATGAATTCAAATTTGAAAATCCTTTGTATAAATCTGAACTCAAATTTGAAAATCCTTTAGATAATTATGATTTCAAATTTGAAAATCTTAAGGATAATACTGAATTCAAATTTGAAATTCATAAAGATATTTCTAAAGATAAATCTGAAATTAGTGAAGATATTTCTGGAGATAATCCTGAAACTAATGAAAATATTTCTAAGGATAGTGGAGATAATGTCTCTTTAGATTATAATTTAACTATTCCCTTGGATAATTCTGAAATATTAACTATGATAAGATCGATGGCTCGGCTTTTCTCTACAAGATGGTTAGCACAATACAAGATATAGAATCAAATCAATACTAACTCACAATGTTTTACTTGGTATCCACCCCTAAGGGTGACTAATCCAAGGATCCGCACGAGTTCACCACCTCCACTATGAAACCCTCCTTCAAGGTGGAGAAAACCTTTACAATCTTGTGCTCTTCCTCTTTACAAGATGAAAGTAATCACTAGAGGAAGGGCTGAGGACTCTTGGCACTAGCAGCACTTCGTTACACACAAGAACCGTCGTTTGCTTGAGCCAAACAGTCCTCCTTTTATAGGAGTAAAGGACAGCCTCGCATGCTGTCCAGCCCGCACCAGTCGACTGCCCATTTGGCAGTCGACTGGTCTAGCTTTAAATGCTAGCCAACGGCTAGCCAACGGCTAGTTTTTCGGGGTTACCAGTCGACTGGCCTAGGGCCAGTCGACTGGTCCGAGGCCGCAAACTCTCTGTGGGTTTTGGCAGTCGACTGCCTTCAGGCCAGTCGACTGCCCTGCCTTACAGTTCAGCTTCAGCCACTCCGGACCTTCTCCTTCGCGTGTGCCTTCAGGTCTGCTCCCTTGGCTTGCCCCTTGAAGTCCTCTTCCTCTGGCTATCGTCCCTCGGATGCACACGCAAGCCTTCCCTTGGCTTGCCTCCATGCCACCCTTCACGTGTGCCCTTGAAGTCCACTTCCCGGCTTGCCCTTGGAGCTCTCCTTCGGCTCTCGTCCCTCGGATATGTCCACCAAGTGTGATTCTCCAAGTCCTGCAAACTTAATCACACATATCAAATACAACCAACACCCTAACCTTAAACTTATTGGCACACACATCAAAACCATGATCTTCCCGATCATTCTTGGGCTGATTGCCTCAACAATCTCCCCCTTTTTGATGTGTGGCAACATGTTTAAGTTAGGGATATAATATACTAGTCAACAACACACATAAAGAGCATACTAGTCAACAACACACATAAAGAGCAGTAGCAATTTGAAAATGTAACCTTAAGAAGTAACCTCCCCCTTAATCTATGTCATTTTCAAATTTTCATCATAATCCAAAATTAAGTCCAGATTTTTGCTAAAAATCAAACTTTAACTTACTTAAACTACCCATTCTCCCTCTTTGACACCATCAAAAATGATTGCCTACAGCAACACTATCCTAGGGCATCAAATGAGAACATCCTTGATTTCTGAAAAATGGATCAGCAGGCTGAACATAGACATGGCAGTCGACTGATACTTTGTCAGTCCAATATTTCAGCCTCTGTGCCGAATTTCAGAAACTCCTCAGTAATTCCAGAAAATTCCAAAAATGGTAAAAATTTGCAGACATGTTTGAGATAACATACTTTATCAAAGAAAAATATTAGTTTGTAAAAAATTTTAAACATGCTTGACTTTTGACAAAAATCCAAATTTCTTGAAAGACACTAACTTTGTATCAAGTTTTCAATCTAATTATGAACTCATACATGTTCCAAAGTCATGCCAACATAAATAAAACATGAAATGGTTTTCAAACATTTAAGGTGTCCAACC
The DNA here is from genome assembly GCA_024364735.1 of Boesenbergia rotunda. NCBI lineage: Eukaryota > Viridiplantae > Streptophyta > Magnoliopsida > Zingiberales > Zingiberaceae > Boesenbergia > Boesenbergia rotunda. The sequence goes on along the minus strand of JAGFNQ010006877.1, from coordinate 13,516 downwards.
ATGATCTTTGAACAAGATGTCCACACATGTCTTCCCAATGGTTGGTCTATATTCAATGATTTTGATACATTTAATGATTCAATACTATGCCACAAGCACAAGTGAATCAATTGTATCATCCTAACATCCCATATGTAAAGATAAAATCATAAATGGGTAATATGAGATGCTTTCAAGGTAGACCCCAATATTACCTAATTCATCATGAGTTTCTACCATGGGCCACAAACTCCCCCTCAATGTCTTAAGTCAACCAAATTTCAAAATTTTGAAATTCTTATAGCATGGTTGACTTATTTCAAATCCTCTAACCATTGAGGATTGATTTTGGTACCCAATAGTAATGCTTCCTAATTGGGTTAACCAAGTACTCTTTGGGGATCCATTTCTTACTAAGGGTCTTGTTCTTTGCTTGACCTCTAGCAATTAAACAATGGTAGGTTTTCTCATTGCTAGACTTTCCAAACCCTAATCCTTTTTTCCTAAAGCTTGCTCTTTGGCTCCTAATTATCATATCTAATGTTTTTGAGCCAACTTCAAACTTCCTAAGTGCTTGGGTAAGGCTATCTACCTTTTCCCTTATATCCTTATTTTCTTCTTCTAAAAATGAGTCATTTGTGTTAGAAGAAGAAGCATGCTCATTGTCCTTAATCTCCATTGATGCTAATCTATCCTTTAACATGCAATTTTCCCTTTTTAGGAACTTGATCTTCTTTTTAGCATCTACTAAGTCATCACTAGTGCTTGAAATTATTTTTGCAAGAATGGAAGTGGGTAAGTTGTGTACCTCACTTACCGAGAAGTCTGATTCCGAGGTGGAGCCTCCCCCTTCACTAGAGCTCCCTTCGTCTTCACTTGAGCTTTTCTCCTCTTCAAACTCGGATGCCGTGGAGGCAAGATCATCAATTCCCATTAGTGCAAAATGGGAAACAAAAAGTTCCTCCTCATCCGATGAAGATGGATCATCCCATGTAGCCTTCAAGTTTTGAACCTTCTTTTCCTTCTCTTTTGATTTCTTCTTCCCTTCTTTCTTCTTTTCTTCCTTCTTTTTCAAGAGAGGGCACTCATCTCTCATGTGGCCTTCTCCTTGGCAGTTGTAGCAAATAATCTTTCTTGGTTTATGTTTGCTCCTTGATTCTTTCCTACCACGAGACTTGTTAGTAGAAAATTGTTTAAATGCTTTTCTTACCTTTCTCACCATGTAGGCTTCTGCATCACTACCCATGGAAGCACTCGAGTCCTCCGAATCGGATGATGAGATCTCCTTTTTCTTACCTTTTCCCTTGTTTGCCACAAGAGCTATACTTTTTGGCTTGTAGTACAATTCTTCGATTGTTCCTCCAACTCGAGTCTCATGAAGCTCCATGGTTGAGAAAAACTCCTCTAGAGACGTTTTCTCTAGGTCCTTTGAGATGTAGTATGAATCCACCATTGAGCTCTAAGTGGATGTTCTTGGGAAGGCATTTAAGGCTTTCATCACAATGTCTCGGTTGGATAATTGTTCTCCTACACTTGTTAGCCCATTAAGAATTTCTTTAAATCTAGCATGTAAACTCGTTACCTTCTCCCCTTTATCAAGCTTGATATTATTGAGTTGGGACCGAAGGAGATCTCTTTTTGCCATTTTCACCTCCGAGGTGCCTTCATGAAGTTCCACCAACTTATCCCATAAGTCCTTGGCACTAGAGTAGTTTCCAATCCTTGTCACTTCTTGTTGGGGAAGCACACTAAGTAGATGATGCAAGGCCTTCGAGTTTGCCAAGTGATCATCCTTTTGCTTTTTGGTCCACCTTACTTTCTCAAGAACCTTGTTCTCTTGATCCCTAGGTATCTCAAAATCATTCTCCATAATTAGCATAATATCAAAGTCGGTGTTGAAAAATACCTCCATTCTTTTCTTCCACCATGAAAATTCTCCCTCGAATTTCGGCGGTTGAATATGCGAGCCGGCCATTTCAATTATTGCTCTTCTTGGCGGTTAGTCCGTTGAAGGCGTCCTTGCGCTCTGATACCAATTGATAAGATCGATGGCTCGACTTTTCTCTACAAGATGGTTAGCACAATACAAGATATAGAATCAAATCAATGCTAACTCACAATGTTTTACTTGGTATCCACCCCTAAGGGTGACTAATCCAAGGATCCGCACGAGTTCACCACCTCCACTATGAAACCCTCCTTCAAGGTGGAGAAAACCTTTACAATCTTGTGCTCTTCCTCTTTACAAGATGAAAGTAATCACTAGAGGAAGGGCTGAGGACTCTTGGTACTAGCAGCACTTCGTTACACACAAGAACCGTCGTTTGCTTGAGCCAAACAGTCCTCCTTTTATAGGAGTAAAGGACAGCCTCGCATGCTATCCAGCCCGCACCAGTCGACTGCCCATTTGGCAGTCGACTGGTCTAGCTTTAAATGCTAGCCAACGACTAGCCAACGGCTAGTTTTTCGGGGTTACCAGTCGACTGGCCCAGGGCCAGTCGACTGGTCCGAGGCCGCAAACTCTCTGTGGGTTTTGGCAGTCGACTGCCTTCAGGCCAGTCGACTGCCCTGCCTCACAGTTCAGCTTCAGCCACTCCGGACCTTCTCCTTCGCGTGTGCGTTCAGGTCTGCTCCCTTGGCTTGCCCCTTGAAGTCCTCTTCCTCTGGCTATCGTCCCTCGGATGCACACGCAAGCCTTCCCTTGGCTTGCCTCCATGCCACCCTTCACGTGTGCCCTTGAAGTCCACTTCCCGGCTTGCCCTTGGAGCTCTCCTTCGGCTCTCGTCCCTCGGATATGTCCACCAAGTGTGATTCTCCAAGTCCTGCAAACTTAATCACACATATCAAATACAACCAACACCCTAACCTTAAACTTATTGGCACATACATCAAAACCATGATCTTCCCGATCATTCTTGGGTTGATTGCCTCAACAAACTAGTGGCCCATATTACTCCTCCAACTTTGAGGATACGGAAAGATCTAATTTTGAGGAGGAGATGGAATTTTCTAAGATTAAGTTCATAGTCAATAAAGTTCACAAAGATTCAAATAAAACAGAATTATTAGAAAAACTTGAAAAGATAAATAAAGAAGAAATAGTAAGGGAATCAGATATTTTCGAAATAATGAAGATGATGAAATTAGACCCACAACTTTTGACCAACCCAGAAATTTTAAAACTTAAATCAAGATAAATCTTAAAAACTCTAATTAAATTTTTAAACCTTAATTTAATCCTTTATTTAACATTCTTAATATTTAATTCATAATTAATTAATTAATTTTAAGATAAATCGAGCTTTAAATTAAATCTTAATTAAATCAAATACAAATTAATTCTAATTAATTCAATTAAACCTTAATTAATTCAAATTCAAATTAATTCAATTAAACCTTAATTAATTCAAATTCAAATTAATTCAAATTAATTCAATTAAACCTTAATTAATTCAAATTAAGTCTAATTAATTCAATTAAACCTTAATTAATTCAAATTCAAATTAATTCTAATTAATTCAATTAAACCTTAATTAATTCAAATTCAAATTAAGTCTAATTAATTCAATTAAACCTTAATTAATTCAAATTCAAATTAAGTCTAATTAATTCATTTAAACCTTAATTAATCAAATTAACTCAACTTAATTCAATTAAACCTTAATTAATTCAAATTCAAGTTAATTCGAAGTTAAATCAATTTAATCTTCAAATTAATTCTAATTAATCCAATTAAATTAATTCGTATTCAAATCCCAATTAATTCTAAATTAATTGTTAAACTCAAACTACATAAAATCTTACCCAAACCGCAACAATTAAGTTAATAAAATTAAATATGTCAAAGTGGGGTGGCATATTCGCGGGTTCACACGACATGTATCAAATCGAAAATTTGATACATTATTAGAAACTTAAATAAAATGATTTGAATTATTTAACTCATGCATAACTGTTATGTTATGCATCTGCTATTTTTTAATTTATGTCATGTCATTCATGTTTAATTTTATGCATAATTTTAGAATGGCTATAGGAAAAAGAATAGTTGAAACTTGAACAACCTAGTATTGGGAGGAGGTGAGATGATAGTACGTTAGGGAAACCTTTATGGTGGAACTAGCCGAAGCTACCGATCGACCCAAACTAGTTAGACCAAAATCTTTCAAGAAGTAACTTGAAGATGAATTTTCAATAAAAGGCTTTGTTAAGGAAAGGGTTGATGATCCAATAAGGCTACGACCAAAGAAGGCCTAGTGCCTCGCCAAGACCTAGAAGTCAATTATTGGAAATCAAATTCACTTTACTATTGTCAGATTTGAATCTAACACAAGTTTCAGTTAAATTTTAGATTTAAATTAAGAAAAATGATTCAAGCATCTCACAATACACCCATAAGGCAACCATGCTTGCTGTATTGAGACATCTAAAATGGGTGAGATGTTAAGGACTAATTAATTGAAAAATTGTTTTCAAAATTGTTTTTCAAAATTGTTAGAATATTTTTCTAAAAATATATTTTCAAAATAGTACTTCAACATAATAATATTTTTATGGAATTCATGCTTGTCTGATTGATTATATATTTTCAAAAATTGTATCTTTTAAAAATTGTTTGACTCACACAATTAGACACAAGCCTCTTAGGACAACACTAAAGTTCCTTAAGGCACTTAGATAGAGTCAAACGGTGTCGGGTACAGGGGGAATTTTTTTTAAATGTTTTTATCATTTGAAAATACTTTTCGAAGCTGTGCTTTAAATCATTATCACTTGTGTTTCCGAAAAAGGCTTATGCTTTAAAAAATTATATTTTCGAAAATTGGTGTTCATTTGATTTTGATAAACCCTAAAGACACAGAGGAAGGTCCACTTCATGATCTAAAAGGACTCCTAGGATGAGTCAGATTTAGGGGGAGTCTGAGTCAAACTTCTAACAAGTTTTAAATTATTTTGAAAATTAATAGATAATTCTTTTGATCTGAATCAAACCTTAAGACTCAGAGGAAGATTACTTGTGGTCAACAAGCTTCCTACGACTGGGTCAAGTTTAGGGGGAGGTCAAATTAAAAGAATTATTGAATATTTCAAGGTGATATGTTTTCATGCACGGTATTTTCAAATCATTCTGAAAACATAAGTAACTTCCTTTCAAATACTATCAGTTTAATAATTTCTCCTTAAAAAGATTATTATTTTCAAAAATTTATCTTGTTTTAATCAAGTTGAAATAATATTTTTCTTGAGTTTGGAAAATTTTTCCAGGATACTTAGGAAAATGTCCTTGTAGTCAACAAGGTTTCCTAGGATTGTGTCAGAATAGAAGATAAACCAAGTCAAGTAAAATGCTGTGTCTTCAAAAGTTCATACATTTTTCAAAATGTACTAGCATATATTTTCAAAGTACTATCATTTTTTCAAAATTCAATTTAAAAATAATATTTACTTGAGTTTGAAGAATTTCCAGGACACTTAGGAAAATGTCCTTGTAGTTAACAAGGTTTCCTAGGATAGTGTCAGACTGGAAAAGAAATCTAGTCAAGTAAAATATATATCTTCCAAAAGCTAATATTTTTCAAAACAGTACCTATACTTTCCAAAATTGCAAATTTTTTTCAAAAATTGCATAATATCCTTCAAAGTTTCTTATATTTCTCAAAAAATACTTGCATTTTTCAAAAATCATAATATTTCTCAAAAGTACTTGAAAAATCTTTTCTAAAATTTTTCTAAAGAAATTTTTTTTTCAGATCAAACATTTTCTTACAAATATAAAATATTTTTCAGAATTGCACAATACTCTTCAAAATAGATTTATTCTGGAAATTTAAGTACTTAGTATTACTATGCTTTCAAAAATTTATACTAAGTATTTTTCAAAAGAACAAAATATTTTCATTGTTGGTGCAAGAGTTTTTTTTTTGGTTTTTTTTATGTATGACAAAGGGGGAGAGATGCGCCTTAAGTTAGAAATAATTTGTCTCTTTCCCAAAGGATCAAAAAAAAATTTCAAACTTTTTTTTTTCAAAATGGGGGAGAGTGAAAGTTAGAGATTGTTTCCTATTTTTCCCCAGAGGATCAAAAATGGATTTCCAAAACATAGATCATTTTTTCATTTGATCCCAAGAGCTAAAATTTATCCCTTTCAACCAATCTAACTTAAGATATTGTCAAACATCAAAAAGGGGGAGATTGTTGGTGCAAGTTGCATCAGTGATGTCCTCCTCTAAGTGTTTTAATGTTTGACATTATACTTAAGTCAGTAATACATTGAACAAGGGAAGGGGTGTTAAGACAGGAGTAACCAAAGTGAAGAAAAGTCCTAGTTAACCTAGGAACTAAGACCTGGTAAGTGAAGCTGGGCACTAAGACCTGGTGAGTGAAGCTGGGCACTAAGTCCTGGCAAAAGGGCTGGGCACCGAAGACCTGCTCGGAAGGTAGGCACTAAGTCCTGGTCGAGGACTGGGCAAGAAGACCTGGCCGAGGGTTGGGCACCGAAGTCCTGGACTTAGGGTTTAGGCACAAAGTCATGGTCCGAGGGACTGAGCAACTTAGCTGAGCGATGACTAAAGACAGAAGTAGAGACGGGTCAGGGTTTGGACGTCTCGAGATCCGGGAGTATCGGAGGCTAAGCAAAAGTCCACCCGAAGGACTGGGGTGGCAACCGTCTCCTGAAAGGAGTAGGTGAGAACTTGTGTCGGTTCGACCTAGGGTTTTGTGGAAATCCGAAGTTAGAACCAAGTCCTTAAGGTTAATATTGTGTGTATATTTGCTTTGTATTTGTGTATCTTGCAGGTACCAAGAACCGGAGACAAAGCAAGCAAACAACACACTACACGCCTGAAAATTGGGAAGCCAGGCGCCCCCATCCATAGGGGCGCCCCCATCAATAGGAGCGCCTGACTCAAAGAAGGAAAAAGGTGTCAGCGAAGGAATGCAGAACAGACTTCCATTCAGGCGCCCGGGATGATACAGGCGCCCAAGTTGAAAGTTGTATTTGCTGTTTCGAGTTCGAAATAGAGATAAGCTTTCATTCAGGCGCCTGGGAGGTCCAGGGTGCCCTGGTCAAAGGTTTTATCAGCTGCGGCGACTTCGACCCGGGGATAAAGTTTGACCAAGTCTATAGGGGCGCCCCCATCGTCACAGGTGCCCGAATGAAGTCTATAAAAAGGGGCTTCGACCCCTCTGCTTCAGACACAACTTTCCAGAGCGATTCTGATCATTCTGACCGACCACAACGGGCTAATGATGAGGCTCTATGACCGGAAGGCTCCAGGAGGAAGTGTGCGGCACTTTGGAGGTCCAGATCGACCGAGCTTCAAATCCCTGTTGTTCGGTTTGCTTTTATTATTCCGTACTTAATTTAATATCTTTTTCATTGTAATCATCAACTGTAAGATGGGTTTTCTCCGCCTCCGGAAATTTCGAAAAGGAGACCAATAGTGGACTCACGCTGAGTACATAGGCGTTGGACGTACAGACCCAGTGGGGTCGAGAACCAAGTAAATAAATCCCGCGTGTCTGCTGTGTCTGTTTGTTTTATTAGTTCTGTTTTACTTTTCCGCTGCACTAACACTCTGAGTCTAGAACGATCGACGAGTTCTCAACGAAGTTTTTCAAGGTCGATATTCACCCCTCCCCCCCCTCTATCGACGGCACCGGTCCTACAGTCTTAGACCGGTATCCCAACCCCGATCTATCATAGTTGGGTTTTAAACTACCCAACACCATGTCTAAGCCCTTAGATCCAACTGTGAATCTTTGTAGGGCCTTTTCTAATGTATCAAGCCTTGCTCTCAAGGCTTGATTTTCCCTTGCCAAGTTTCTAATCTTAGTTTCCATATATCCACCTTAGACATTCTTAGACCTACCCATTTGCCTAGGCGCATTCCTTCCCTTTTTGGGATTAGTGCCATGATCCTTAGGTTTAGAAGTCTTGGGTCAATCATTATGCATGCTCTTCCTAGGGTGTTGATTTACCTTGTTAACCCTAATCCTATCATTATATCTAACATCGTGGTTATGCACAAGTAAGCAATTTTCGTTAATTTTAGCATGCATGGATGAATGATTAACATTATTTTGAATATGCAAGGAGGAAATTGAATTACACTTTAACATAGGGTTAGGAATTACCTCCCTTACCCTTGTAGTTCCTCCTTGTTGTGATCTTTGCTTCCTCTTTCCTCCTTTCTTCTTTCTCCCATCTCCTCAAGTGTCCCATTTTCTTGAGCTCTTTCTTCCTTGGACACTTGGTGTGGTAGTGCCTTAGTTCACCACACGTGAAGCATCGAATCCTCCTCTTCTTCTCTTGGGTTTCTCTAGTCCTACACTTTATGTTAGATTTGAAAGAACTTGAAATGAGTGTAGATTTTATCCCCTTTTTACCTTTTGGGCACTTGTCCTTGTAGTGCCTCTTTTCATTGCAACCAAAACATATAATATGTTCCTTTTTCCTTGCTTTGGTGGAGGTAGAGGCTTCTTCTTGTTCTTGTATGATTGAGAGTCTCTCCTCCCCCTCAATCCTTGAAGTGGAGGCCTCTTCCTCTTCTTCTCTTGAGGAGGTTGATGATCTTTCACTTAATTCTTCCTCCTCTTGGGCTATCGAGTTCACTTCCTCGGGTTCTTCCACTCCTTGACCTCGTGTAGGGTTTTTATGAAATTCTTCTACTTTGATCCATAATTCGTGTGCATTTTTGTATGCTCCTACACCATTCAAAACATTAGTAGGCAAAGTATTAAGCAATATGTCAATTACCTTTTTATTTGACTTGGATTGATTTTCTTGTTCTTGATTCCAATATCTAGGTCTAAGCTGTTAGTGATATGAGAGAAGTGTCCTAAGACAATCGCCTTATGATTATAATCATTTATTCTAATAAATGAATATTCAATATTTGAGTATACATGTTTGTGTATTTGATTGAGATCATAAACTCATTTACTGAATGTCCGCAATACAATTCACAGCATGAGAGAATTTGTGATGAATTCACAACTAGTGATTATCTCTACATGTGCAATTGTGAAGTATTGAAATTGTCCCTAGTCGATGAATTGATAAATACGGACACTATCAATTCTGTTGAGACTATCATGGGTTATTCTCTAATCAGCTGATTCTCACTAGCTGGTGACATTGAGATGTCTGAAGATAAACATGAATGCTAGTTAAGGGAACTAGTTCATTGGAGTGACTGGCTGTAAAACTTCATATGGTAGTCTACATATAGATATGTCAGTGAAGTTCTTACTGCAACTTAAGTGCGATGTTCCTTTGACTTGCGGTGTTCAAGTCATCTTGGTCATGGAGACTTATACTTTGACATCTTAAGCAAGCGTCTCCAAGGAGGTGTGGACCCAGGATGATTGGGTATAAGCCGAAGTGCCCGAAGATGTTTGAACAGCCTACAAAGGATTCACCACTCCTTGCGAGGAGATGTATACCCGAGGCCTATCGTCGGATTGTTACTCGAAGCCTCTGGCCAGAGCATGACATGTTCAGAGTATGAATCTCTTAAATACATTAGAGTAATTAGAATCCGTAGGACGAGAAAACGTTACTTGGGCTAGGTGTGACATAGTCAGCCTAGTGGGGACTGACACACATAGACCATATCCTGAACTAAGTGGGTATAAGATGGTGAAGGGAATGGGGCACGATTCATTATAGCTGCTGAAGGGTTTTAGAATTATTTCTGAAGTCAACCGTTGATCATTCGATTAATTGGGGATCATGATGTACTACTAGGTGCCACTCATGATCGTTCTATAATTGATTAATTATAGACGACCAACATAAATTGAAAGCCTATTTAGTCACACGCACTACGAGTAATCTGAGGGATTTAAAACGAGTTGAAAATTGGATTTTCCAATCAAGAGAGATTAAGTTTGGTTGAGCCAAACGATAAGTCGAATTTGAATTTTTTAGAGACGCATCGGAAGCGTAAAATGGCTAAGTCTTAATAGATGAATTAAATAAGTTTAATTCATTGGGGCGTGGCTTGGATGGGCCAGCCAAAGAGGGCCTCCATCCTCTTTGCTTGGTCGGCCACAACAAAGGGAGAGAACCAAGTTTTTGGTTCAATTTATAAAATAAACCAAGTGTGGTTTGTTTTATAAAATTATGGATGATATAAATTTTTATATAATAAACCAAGGTTTGGTTTATTTTTCATGGAAATTAAAATGAACCATGGATTGGTTTATTTTATAAAATTAATCATGGATTGATTTACCATGATAAGGAAATTTATTCCATAGGAGAGAAGAGACTTGATTGATTTTTTATCATGAATTAAAATATGATTTTAACCATGACATAAAATCAAACTTGGCATGATGGAATAAGTTATTCCATATTTGAGAGGCTTGATGGTTGAGAGGCCACTATATAAAGGACCCAAGGCAAGGCTTGGGTGTGAATCATAGAGATGAAGGCATAGGCTCTCTCCCTCTCTTTCTCTCCTTCTCTTCTCTCCTTCTTGCCGTGCGCCAACCAACCCCAAGAAGGAGCACCAGCTGGCCGCCCCTGCCCTTTCCCTGCCGACCACCACCTGCTGCCGGAGAAGGAAGCTCCGGCCATCTCTTGGCCGGAAGAAGGTGTTGCCGGAATTAGAGTTTGCCACAAGGATTTTTTTGCCGCAAGCCTCTTCTTTTGCTTCGCCGGAATATTGATTCAGGCCATCGTTTTGTGGTTAGTCTTTCGACTTCTCTCTTGGTTTTTCTTGTCGCGTTCTCGGAGAATCTAGTAGTTCTTGAGAACACGAAACTCGTGGCTTTGCGAAGTCATCCCAAAGATACTCGGCGTGGACGCAAATAGAGGCGGAGCTTCCAAGGGACGCTTACGGTTGGATCTCGTCCCTTCCTTCGAGTTACACGAGGTAATACATAAATTAGTTTATGTTTCTGCAAAATTTCAAATATATAATCATGTCTACACAAGATAAACTTGCATGCTTAGATGTGTGGTTAAATGATTTAGAGAAATTATTTATGCTAAACCTTCCGCTGCACGTAATTAATTTTGAAATTACGAACTCGCATCCATGTCAACATGCACCCGGTCCCAACAGTGGTATCAGAGCCGAGGTTTATGCTCGACATAATTATATAATTGTTTTGCGGAAAGCTTTATCATGATCTAAATTTTGGAAAAATTTTCAATTATGGAAACTTTCCAATTATGGTAAAATTTCGATTTAGAAATTTCAAAGTTTGAAAATCCTCATGAAATTTCGCAAACTTTTGAAATATCTCTGTTTCTGAAATTTTATGATAATTGTGAAAACTTTCCATTTTTGGAAACTTTCCATTTTTGGAAACTTTCCATTTTGGAAACTTTTCAATTTTGGAAATTTTCTATTTTAGAAAATTTCTAATTTTGGAAAAATGTAAGTTTTCTTTGTACCAGAAACTTACAATTATTCTGAAAACCTTTTATTTTTGGAAACTTTCCATTTATGGAAAGCTCGCAATTTTGGACACTTTCTTTCAAGAAAGTCTAGATAAATTATGGGAATATTAATTGGCATTTAAATTTATAATTAGAAATTAAATTATTTATAAAATTCTTTATTTTGGATTGAGCCTCGGGGAGCCGTCCAATTTAAAGTTAGTTGTTATAATTAAATTTCCTAAATTGAATTTAAATTGTCAAATGTTTAATTTGGATTGAGCCTCGGGGAGCCATCCAAATTAGGTTATTGATATTAATTTTCCATAAATAAAATATGTGATCAAATCTTGAAAATTTTGAGGTGATTCTCAAACGATAATTTCCTTATTTGATTTATGAGGTGATGCTCTTACATATTATTATCTTCAAAATTAATTAGGAAAATTATTTCCTATAGAGTATATTTCCTTAAATAAGATTTTAATGAAAATAATATGTGGTTGAATTAAGTGAATCTGTCTCTTAATTTAATAAGATTTGATTTAGAGAAATCAAAGTCTTAAACATATTATTTCCGAAATTGATTATGATAATTCAGGAAATTGTTTCCCAAAACAATTCCTTGAATAAAGTATGAAATTAGAATTAGGAAATCCGGTTCCTAATTCAATTAATGAGAATTGATAAATTAAGCCACATACATACTTTAGGAAGGAAATCGTTAGAACATGACATAATTATATGTCATGAATGTGCATAAAAGAAAAGGATGAGACCCAAAACCCCTTACAAAATATTAAGGCCAACACCTTCCATTAATATGGTTAGAACCGGAGTTTTGTTTCTCGTTTGGGTTGATGGACACATCCATGCCCGACTTGAATCTCAACATGTTCAAACCATGGAATTAGTTTATGATTAATATAGTTGGAGTCAAGGTCAATCCTCAGTTTTGGTTGTTGGACACATCCAAGCCTGACTAAACGGTTGAATGAGCTCCAACCATATTAAAACTATTTCTTGATTAATGGGTCAGCCTTAAGCATGGAGCATCGATTTGTTGTGCCACAGCCAAGGTTGATGTAAAGAGAGGTGCAGTTGGGTGCTATGTATATTGTTGCATACTTGTTAATGAGTTAACAACCCAATGATTTATGCAAATATTCAATTAGTTGATAGCATAATGTGATAGTTACATATGTATAATATGTAATTGGTATAATTACCTACCTTCATAGCTAAGAATAACTTGATGGACTCTAGCCATGGTTGTTCTTATCTATGGTTGGATATCAACCTATTTGGAGATGTTCCTACGATCTCCCGAATTGACAAAAAGGGTTATTCAATTCGAAAAATAAATAGGATTTAATTAATGTATATTGATGCATTCTTTATCATTCTCATCACATAACCTCAATTTGTATTTCTAGGATAATCACCTGATCATGTCTTCTCTGAATTTGCGTTCCATTTTGGACACCAATAAGCTGACTGGGCCAAACTTCATGGACTGGCTTCGAAACCTGAGGATAGTCCTCAAGGCAGAAAAGCTTGCTTATGTCCTTGAAGAATAACTTCCCAACCATCCTCCAGAAGATGCAACTCCAGACCAGTTAGTGGCCTATCAGAAACATGTGGCCGATTCTGAACTTGCGAGTTGCATCATGCTGGCCGCTATGGTACCTGAGCTGCAAAAGCAGCATGAGCATATGGATGCTCATACCATCATCTTCTATATTCATGAGCTGTTTGACGAGCAGGCGAGATCCGAATGGTTCGAGGTCTCCAGACTCCTCTTCACCTCTAAGATGCAGGAAGGCACTTCTGTCTCACAGTTTGTGTTGAAGATGTTGGGGTACATTGAGTGACTAGGCACACTCGGATTTGCAATGGATCAGAATTAAGTGTTGACTTAATTATGCATTGTTTGCCCAAGAGTTACTCACAATTTGTGATGAACTATCGGATGAACAAGCTGGAGACTACCATTCCTGAGTTGCTCAACCTGCTGAAGACTATAGAGCCTTCTGTAAAGCAGGATCAGAAGACGGTACTGTTAGTTGGTTCCTCAAAGAAAGGCTCTAAGAGGAAGCCCAAAGAACAAAATAAGGGAAGGAAGAAAAAGGCCAAAAA
>JAGFNQ010006876.1:0-26560 GCA_024364735.1 Boesenbergia rotunda | reverse complement strand
GGAGTTGCTACTATATAAAGGAACCAAAGGCTAGCCCTTATTCCTAATTCAATTATCAAGAGCTCTCCTCTCTCTCTTAATCTCTTCTCCTCTCCCTCTCCCTCTCTTGCCTAGGGCCGGCGCCCACCTTGTGGATTAGGGCCGGCGCACCCAACCAACTTCCAAGGTGAAGTTGGCGTGAGCAATCAAGAAGGAGGAGAACCCGAACACGAAGAAGAAGAAGCGGATAGCGACTCCTCTCTTCCCGGAATCGATTCCGTTACTTCGTTGGTTAGTTTTCATTATTTCTCTTATTCTTCTAGTTGTGCCTTTAGAGAATCTAGTAGTTCTCGTCGGCATAAAACTCGTGACTTTGCGAAGTCATCCCGAAGAGAACTCGGCGTGGACGCGAATAGAGGCGAAGCTTCCAAGGGACGCTACGGTTGGATCTCGTCCCTTACTTCGAGTTACGCGAGGTACTTGGTAAATTAGTTTACTTTTCGCAAACTTTTATTTTATGATTATGTCGATACACTATAAGGTTGCATGCTAGATACGAAGTTAAAATAATTTAGGAAATTATTTTATGCAAACTCTTCCGCTGCACGTAAAAATTTTAAATTTTACGAACTCGTATCCTTGTCGACATGCACCCAGTCCCAACAGTGGTATCAAAGCCTGTTAGTGTTCGACTTAATCAAATAATTGTTTTATGGAAAACTTTGTCATGATCTCAATTTCGGAAAATTTTTTTCAATTATGGAAACTTTCAAATTATAATAAATTTTAGATTTAGGAATTTCAAAGTTTGGAAATCCTCATGAAATTTCCCAAACGTTTGAAATTTTCTATTTTTTGAAATTTTATAATAATTTCGAAATCTTCCCATCTTTGGAAACATTCCAATTTTGGAAATTTTTCTATTTTAGAAATTTTCCAATTTTGGAAATATGTAAGTTTCCTTTGTACCAGAAACTTACAATTATTCTGAAAATCAATTTTCGAAATCTCGCAATTTTGGGCACTTTCTTTTAAGAAAGTTTAGACAAATTCATGGACAGTTAATTGACAATTAAATTTGAATTGGGTTTTAAATTGACAACAAAATTCTTTATTTTGGATTGAGCCTCGGGGAGCCGTCCAATTTAAAGTTAGTTGTTGTAATTTAATTTCTCAATTTTTAATTGAAATTGTCATGTTTGATTGGATTGAGCCTCGGGGAGCCGTCCAATTGGATTTACAACACATTACTTTTCTTTGGGTATCTGAGCCTCGGGGAGCCACCCTTAGAAAACAATTTGTTGTAATTAATTAAATCCATGAATAAAATATGTTTGAAGAGGTGATGCTCTTACATATTGTTGTCTCCAAAATTAATTAGGAAAATGGTTTCCTATAGAGTTTTCTTAAATGAGATTTTCATGAAAATAATATATAGTTGAATTAAGGGATTTGTCTCTTAATTTAACAAGATTTGATTTAGAGAAATCAAAGTCTTGAACATATTATTTCCGAAATTAATTATGACAATTTAGGAAATTGTTTCCCAAAACAATTCCTTTAATTAAGTATGAAATTGGAATTAGGAAATCCGGTTCCTAATTCAATTGATGAGACTTGATAACTTAAGTCACATACATACTTAATTAAGGAAATCATTAGTCATGACATAATTTTATGTCATGAATGTGCTTAAAAGGAATGAGACCCAAAACCCCTTACAAAATATTAAGGCCAACACCTTCCATTAATATGGTTAGAATCGGAGTTTTGTTTCTCGCTTGGGTTGATGGACACATCCATGCCCGACTTGAACCTCAACATGTTCAAACCATGGAATTAGTTTATGAATAATATAGTTCGAGTCAGAGGTCAATCATTAGTTTTGGTTGTTGGACACATCCAAGCCTGACTAAGCGGTTGAATGAGCTCCAACCATATTAAAACTATTTCTTGATTAATGGGTCAGCCTTAAGCTTGGAGCATCGATTTGTTGTGCCATAGCCAAGGTCGATGTAAAGAGAGGTGCAGTTGGGTATTATGTATAATGATACATACTTGTTAATGAGTTAACAACCCAATGTTTTATGTAAACATTCAATTAGTTGATAGCATAATGTGATAGTTACATATATGTGATGTGTAATCGGTATAATTACCTACCTTCATAGCTAAGAATAACTTGATGGCCACAGTCATGGTTGTTCTTACCTATGGTTGGATATCAACCTATTTAGATATATTCCTACGATATCCCGAATTGATAATAAGGGTGACTCAATTCGTAAAATAAATAGGATTTAATTTATGTATAATGAAACATTCTTTAATCATTCTTCTCACATAAGCTCAATTTGTATTTCTAGGATAATCACTCGATCATGTCTTCCCTAAACTTGCGTTCCATTTTGGACACCAATAAACTGACTAGGCCAAACTTCATGGACTGGCTTCGAAACCTGAGGATAGTCCTCAAGGCAGAGAAGCTTGCTTATGTCCTTGAAGATCTCTTCCCAACCGTCCTCCTGAAGATGCAACTCCAGACCAGTTTCCTGAGTTGCTTAACCTGCTGAAGACTGTAGAGCCTTCTTGAAGCAGGACAGAAGACGGTCTGTTATTTGGTTCCTCGAAGAAAGGTTCTAAGAGGAAGACCAAAGAACAGAATAAGGGAAAGAAGAAAAAGGCCAAAAAGACTGAAAATACCCTAAAAGGCACTTGCCATCATTGTGGCAAGGAAGGTCACTTGCGAAGAAACTGCAAGATTTATCTTGAGTCCTTGAAAGAGAAGGCATCCGATGCCCTATCCTCTTCAAGTATCTTCGTTATTGAATGTCACACTATTTCCTCAAACACTTGGGTACTTGATACTGGGTGTAGCTCACATATATGTAATGATATACTGGGGCTAAGGAATAGAAGAAGACTCGTCAAGGGAGAAGCGAATTTGCGAGTTGGAAACGGAGCAAAGATTGCTGCTGTTGCCATCGGAACATATTTGCTAAAGCTCCCTATAGGACGTGTCCTAGAATTGGATAATTATTATTTTGTTCCTTCGTTGATAAAGAACGTTTGTATCTATTTCATGTTTGAATGAAAAGGGTTATCATTTAACTTTTAGTAACAATTGTTGTTATATAACTTTAAATGGCGTTCTTTATGGGAATGGAACTTTATGCAATGGTATCTACACGTTAGATTTATCCAGTGACGTTTTCAATATCGAAGTTAGCAATAAAAGATAATCGAATAGACTCCTATACTTGGCATTGTCGTCTTGGCCATGTAAGTAAGAAACGCATGACCGAATTACACCGATGTGGAATTTTGGAATCATTTGAACCCGATTCATTTGATACATGCGAATCGTGCTTAAAAGGCAAGATGACCAAATTACCCTTTACCGGAAAAGGTAATCAAGTGGGAGAGTTGCTTGGTCTAATACATACCGATGTATGTGGACCAATGTCAACTCCTGCACAAGGAGGCTATAGCTACTTCATCACCTTTATCGATGATCACTCACAATTCGGGTACATGTTCTTGATGAAACACAAATCTGAAGCTTTTGATAAATTCAAAGAGTTCAGAAATGAAGTAGAGAAACAACTTGACAAAAGTATTAAAATACTTCGATCCGATCGGGGTGGTGAATACTTAAGTCAAGAGTTTCAAGATTATCTAAGGGACAATGGGATATTATCCCAATGGACTCCGCCATATACACCACAGCATAATGGTGTATCTGAGAGGCGCAACCGAACCTTGATGGACATGGTTAGGTCAATGATGAATCATGCAACTCTTCCAAAATCCTTTTGGGGTTATGCACTTAAGACAGCTGTTTATTTATTAAACAGAGTCCCGACCAAGGTAGTCTCTACTACTCCATATGAGATTTGGAATAGTAAGAAACCTCACTTAACTCACCTTAAGATATGGGGTTGTCCTGCTTACGTAAAGCGGGTTGTATCAGACAAATTGGATGCTAAGTCTGATAAATGTCTATTTATTGGATACCCTAAGGAAACGAAGGGTTACCAATTCTATCATCCCTTGGAACAAAAGGTGTTTGTTTCAAGGCATGCTGTATTTCTAGAAAAAGAATTTCTTTTACAAGAAAACAGTGGGAGTGGCATTGAACTTGATGAAGTTCAAGAAACTCCAATAGACATTACAGAGACACCGAGTCTAGGCCCACAACCGATAATTCATAATGATGAGCTATCAGTTGAACCTAAAACTACACCACCTCTTCGTAGGTCTGATAGGACACGCAACATTCCAGAGAGATACGATTTCTCGTAAGTGAATCGAACGACGTGTTGCTCATTGCGATGACGAACCTATCAGTTATGAAGATGTTCTGAAAAGTTCAGAAAGGGACAAATGGCTTGAAGCCATGAAGTCGGAAATGGATTCCATGTACGAAAATCAAGTATGGGACTTGGTTAACCCACCTGAAGGGATTAAACCCATAGGGTGCAAGTGGGTTTTCAAGAAGAAAACCGACATGGAAGGTAATGTTGTTACCTTTAAGGCTAGATTAGTGGCAAAAGGATATCGTCAGAAACAAGGAATTGATTATGACGAAACCTATTCGCCAGTAGCTATGCTTAAATCCATTCGGATGCTCCTAGCCATAGCAGCTCATTATGATTATGAGATATGGCAAATGGATGTGAAAACAGCTTTCCTTAACGGAAACCTGCTTGAGGACGTATACATGATACAGCCTGAAGGTTTCACATCGGTTGATAAAACCAAGGTATGCAAGCTTCGACGATCCATATATGGACTGAAGCAAGCATCTAGGAGCTGGAATATCCGTTTTGATGAGACAATCAAAAAGTTTGATTTCTCACAAAATCCTGACGAACCCTGTGTGTACAAGAAGGTTAGTGGGAGTGCAGTCGTATTCCTAGTATTATATGTCGACGACATCTTACTTATAGGAAACGATATTTCAGTCTTACAGACAGTTAAAATTTGGTTATCCAAAACTTTCTCCATGAAAGACCTGGGAGAAGCAACCTATATCCTTGGGATTAGAATCTATAGAGATAGATCAAAACGGTTGCTCGGTCTTTCGCAGTCTACATATATAGACCGAGTGCTAAAAAGGTTTAGCATGTCGGAATCCAAGAAAGGTTACCTTCCCATTAGGCATGGGATCAACCTTTCGAAGTCTATGTGTCCGCGCACAGAAGACGAGAGGATTTGCATGAATAAGATTCCCTATGCATCCGCGATAGGATCTATCATGTATGCTATGTTATGTACTAGGCCTGATGTATCGTATGCTTTGAGCGTCACAAGCAGATACCAGTCGGATCCAGGAATGGATCACTGGGCGGCTGTCAAGACAATCCTTAAGTACTTAAGAAGAACTAAGGATGTGTTCCTAATATATGGAGAAGGAGATATGGTAATACGTGGGTATACAGATGCCAGTTTCCAGACAGATAAGGATGACTCCAAATCACAGTCTGGATACGTATTTACTTTGAATGGAGGCGCAGTAAGTTGGAAAAGATCCAAACAAGACACCGTAGCGGATTCTACCACGGAAGCGGAATATATCGCAGCTTCGGAAGCAGCAAAGGAAGCAGTCTGGATCATGAAGTTTGTCTCCGAACTTGGTGTGGTTCCAACCATTGATGATGCAGTGCCGGTTTACTGCGACAACAATGGAGCTATTGCACAAGCAAAGGAACCAAGGTCTCATCAGCGATTCAAACACGTGCTTCGCCGCTATCATCTGATCAGAGAGATTATAAGTAGGAATGACATACAAATTGAGAGAGTTCCCACTGAAAGGAATATAGCGGATCCTTTAACTAAGGCCTTACCTCAAAGAAAGTTTGAGGGTCATGTTAGAGCCTGTGGTATTGGATACCGTAGCGATTGGCATTAGGCCAAGTGGGAGTTTGTTAGTGATATGAGAGAAGTGTCCTAAGGCAATCGCCTTATGATTGTTAAACATTTATATTAATAAATGATAATTCACTATTTGAGTATACATGCTTGTGTATTTGATTGGGATCTTAAACTCATCTACTGAATGTCCGCAATACAACTCACAGCATAAGAGAATTTGTGATGAGATCACAACTAGTGATTATCTCTAAATGCGCAAATGTGAAGTATTGAAAATATCCCTAGTCGATGAATTGATAAAAACGGACACTATCAATTCTGTTGAGACTAGCATGGGTTATTCTCTTATCAGCTGATTCTCACTGGCTGGTGACATTGGGATGTCCGGAGATAAACATGGATGCTAGTTAAGGGAACTAGTTCATTGGAGTGACTAGCTGTAAGACTTCATATGGGAATCTACATGTAGATATGTCAATGAAGATCTTACTGCGGCTTAAGTGCGATGTTCCTTTGACTTGCGGTGTTCAAGTCATCTTGGTCATGGAGACTTATACTTTGACATCTTAAGCAAGCATCTCCAAGGAGGTATGGACCCAGGATGATCGGGTATAAGCCAAAGTGCCCGAAGATATTTGAACAGCCTACAAAGGATTCACCACTCCTTGCGAGGAGATGTATACCCAGGCCTATCGTCGGATTGTTACTCAAAGCCTCTGGCCAGAGCATATCATGTTTAGAGTGAGAGTCTCTAAAATACATGAGAGTAATTAGAAATCCAAAGGACGAGAAAGACACTACTTGGGCTAGGTGTGACGTAGTCAGCCTAGTGGGGACTGACACCATTGACCGTGTCCTGAACCAAGTGGGTATAAGGTGGTGAAGGGAATGGGGCACGATTCATTAGAGCTGCTGAAGGGTTTCAGAATAATTTCTTCTGGGGTCAAACCGTTGATCTTTCGATTAATTGGGGATCATGATATACTACTAGGTGCCACTCATGATCGTTCTATAATTTGTTGATTATAGACGGCCAACATAAATCGAAAGCCTATTTAGTCACACGCACTACGAGTAATCCGAGGGATTTAAAACGAGTTGAAAATTGGATTTTCCGATCAAGAGAAATAAGTCGAATCTGAGTTAGTCAGAGGCGCAATGGAAGCTAAAAATGGCTAAGTCTTTTGAAGGCTTTTTGGGCGAATTAAATGAGTTTAATTCGCGATCGGTTCGGGTCGGTTTTGGCCGGCCAAAGAGGGTGTTAACCCTCCTTGGGTGGCCAGCCATTAAAGGGAGAAAAACCAATTTAATTGGTTTAATTAATAAGATAAATCCAGCGCGATTTATTTTATAAATTATGGATAAATAAATTTGTATAAAGAAATTTATATAAATAAATTTGTAGAAATTTATTCTTTTATGGCAGATTAAAATAATCCATGAATTGGGTTTATTTTAATTTTATAAAATCAATTATGAATTGATTTTTCCATAATAAGAAAGTTTATAAATTTCTTATAAAATTTATTCTATAATTTAAAGAGAAGAAGAATTTGTTTTATTATAAAATTAGTTATAATAAAACTTGGTTTAAACGGAATAATTCATAAGAATTTATAAGATAAATTTTTTATGATAATTAATTAGTTTTATTATAAAGTTAGTTATAATAAAATTCATAAGAGAATTTATAGGATAAATTTTCTTATGATAATTAATTTGTTTTATTATAAATTGGTTTATAATAAAGACTCGGTTTAAATGGAATAATTAATAAGAAAATTTATAAGATAAATTTCTTATAACTAATTGTTGGATCGGGTTGGACCGGCTAGAGGGGGGTGAATAGACGGGGAAAAAAAATTATGAAAGTGGAGGCACTCGTCTTTAAAAAAGAACTTGGTCGCAACTGAGAACGTTGCTTCCAAGGCAGTGGACGCTCAATAAAAATCTCCTTGTGGCGGAGAAGCCTTATAAAAATAGCACGCTAGAGATTTTACAAGAATGAATAAAATGATTGATTCCTAAAGCTAAATCTCTAAGTCTATTTATAGCCTAAGAGAATAAATCTGGATTGTTGATTTTCGATGAATTTTCTCTTAGCCGTTGATCCATGGATATAATCTGGACAGTTAATCTTGGATGGGATTAAACTGCATCCATTAGATCTGATTAAAGGATAAGGTTATCCTTTAGAAGATAAAGTTTAATTAAAACTTTGCTTCTATTCGCAGCAGGTGATTAACTTTATCTTCGGCTCACATCAACTTATTCACATCACTTGTTTATCTCATTTGGTAAGTATGGAGACATCCAGCAGTATGGTCACAGGTTCGAATCTTCTTGGCACTAAATAATTTTCTCTTTTCTTTTGGGTGCTTGGACCAGTCTTTTTGATTCTTCGTCTTCTGGGTGATTTCCGGCCAACCGGAGTTAGGCTCACCCGAACCCGACTTCGGCCTTTCGCCCCTCGAGCGTCCTTCCTCCCGGCTTCTCGTCCCTCGGACACCGCGCACGTCCTTCTCGCTCCACCGGCGTACTCTTCCGCAGCTTCCGCGTCCCTCGGATTGTACCAAGCCCATCGGCTCACTTCCCCGCACAATCCTTCTCGTCCGCTACGTCTTACGCTCGACTTCCTCCGTACCTAAGCTCCTGCACACTTAGCAGAGGGATTAAAACCAACAGGACCTAACCTAACATGGTTGATCACATCAAAACCAACTGGGGCACCAACATTAATTCCGTTAATTCCGTTAATTCGGTTTAGAGGGAGACTTAGCAAAGGAGTTGCTACTATATAAAGGAACCAAAGGCTAGCCCTTATTCCTAACTCAACTTATCATAGAGCTCTCCCTCTCTCTCTTAATCTCTTCTCCTCTCCCTCTCCCTCTCTTGCCTAGGGCCGGCGCCCACCCTTGTGGATTAGGGCCGGCGCACCCAACCAACTTCCAAGGTGAAGTTGGCGTGAGCAATCAAGAAGGAGGAGAACCCGAACACGAAGAAGAAGAAGCGGATAGTGACTCCTCTCTTCCCGGAATACGATTCCGTTGCTTCGTTGGTTAGTTTTTCATTATTTCTCTTATTCTTCTAGTTGTGCCTTTAGAGAATCTAGTAGTTCTCGTCGGCACAAAACTCGTGACTTTACGAAGTCATCCCGAAGAGAACTCGGCGTGGACGCGAATAGAGGCGAAGCTTCCAAGGGAGGCTACGGTTGGATCTCGTCCCTTACTTCGAGTTACGCGAGGTACTTGATAAATTAGTTTACTTTTCGCAAACTTTTATTTTATGATTATGTCGATACACTATAAGGTTGCATGCTAGATACGAAGTTAAAATAATTTAGGAAATTATTTTATGCAAACTCTTCCGCTGCACGTAAAAATTTTAAATTTTACAAACTCGTATCCTTGTCGACATGCACCCGGTCCCAACAGATCGGATAGCACTGGCTAACTTGCATACATTTCCTTTGCATATTATTGTTGGACTAACACTGTGTTGCTACTAAATGAATTGGAGACATGCGGTAACTCAAGTGTTTGATAGGACTCGGGTGCCGGAGAACACAAGCATCCGAGAGGTCTCGGGCGCCCGTGTTCCCATGACTTAGCCTAGGCATGGTTGAGTTAGCGTATGCTGGTTGGAACCTCCACATTAGTAATAGAGGTGCTCGAGAAGCTGTCAGGCGCTTGAGTTGGGATAAAGCTTAGACCCAATAGGGGATGAGGACGCAGCTGGATTGCAACAACACGGGTGCTCTTATAGGCACTCGGCCGCCCGTATGACCCTATATAAGGGATTTTAGGCCAGAGACTCAGAACATCTTTTCTATATCATGTGTCCTCTTGTGTGCTGTGCTGAAATGATCCAGAGACGATGAAACGCTGCTCCAACAATAACGTTCTTGTATTTCATTTCGATTAAAGTTATCGGTATTTCATTTCTTCTTACTTGTACTTGAACATTGCATATTTGTACTCATTTATGACTTATAGGATTACCCAAAGTAAATGGTCAAGGATCAGAGCGTGGTAGCAGGCAGGGATCCCTTCTCTTTCCATAGACCAGATGAGATGAGAGCGACTCTCCCTCATATGTACATGGGATAGGGGGTGGTCCCCCGCCAGCATCCTGTCCACTCGGTCACTTAGGAGAAGTGATGGTAGAGTGCGTGCATTGTCACAGCCCTACCCACTCGGTCAATACATATGACATATCTCGGTGGCTTGAGTGGCGTCAGGAGTGACCAAGTCATTACATCATGTGCATATGATGCATTGTGCATTTGATTGTGATTGCTACACTTGTTTGCTGCATATGATTGACATGCACATATATAGGAGATATTATATGTTTGGTTTGATGACCCTATATCTGCTCGTATGATACAAGTGCTGGGTATGGCTTGGCGGGTTTCCCTAGAAAATACTTGGTCATCCGTGAGAGACCTCTCCATGTCTACGGATTAAAAAATTAATCTAAATGGAGACCCGTATCCCAACGACCATCTCGTCATCGTATCGTTTAGTACAAATTACAACTTGGCCAATCACAAAGATCGATCCTTGTAATTCTCCTAACCAAACGATCACGTAAGAGACGATGAGTGGATCGCTGATTTTTGTATTTATTATTGGGGTCCAATTAATTAATTATTATCTATGAGTATCAAACAATCAAAACAATTAATTAACACATAAAATGATAAGAAAAGTAAAGGAGCCAAGGAAGAGTATATACCTTCCGTTACCTTACGATCTTCTACTGTATCACCCTCCCCTCTTGGACGTAGTATGGGTGACGATCTACCAACAACCGTGGTCACCATGTCGATCCTTTCTTCTTGCGCCACCCATGGCCTAACCAAAGGGATGCCGCCGGCCACTCCAAGGAAGAAGATAATCCAAACACAAACCCTACTATTCCTTTCCTCCACCGTCGGTGCCTGAGCTTTGCTCTCTTGAGGAAAGTTGCAAGCAACTTTACCGCAGCCGTCAGCAACCTCTCCTCAGCCTAAAAATTGCGTGTGCAATTTTTCTACAAGATGTAAGTTGCATGGATAGCCAAGTTGCGAGTTTTCTCAACAGAAAACTTGCTCTCCACCGATGGTTACACTCGAAGGCTTCTTGCTCTCCACCGGAGGCTGCGCCCGAACAGCAACCTTCTTCCTCTCCACAGAAGCTTGAGTGAGCAATCACCCTCCTCTCCACCAAAGGTTGCATGAGCAAGCTTCTTCCTCTCCAAGAATTGTGTGAGCTTCCTCAAAGAAAACTTTCGTCTGCTCAAAAAAAACTTGCTTAAGCAAGTTTTTTTCCTCAAGGAAGCTTGCGTGAGCCACCTTCCCTTCTCCTTGGAAGAAAGAAGCTGCTTGAAGCAATCTTGCCTGCTGTGATCTCCACAGAAGGCCTGCGCCGCACCCATGCATCGGGAAGAAGATAGCAGCTTCTGCTGTTCGGCGCCGCTGAACCGAGAGGGAGAGAGGGAGAGAGAGAGAGAAGAGAGAATAGAGTAGGGGTTTTCCTGTGTTCCCTTGGATTAATTAATTAACTTGGTTTCATGCCACATGGGGTATATATATAGGGCTACGATAGGAACCATGAGGAGGAGTTGGCTCTTGGCCTGCTAATATATTCAAACCCAATCCATTAATGAAGATCCATTCCACTAAAGGATCTCCATTGAATTACCTCACCAAGCCCCATATTTATATATGAGCTCCACCTATTATGAGTCATCCATCCCCCCGTGTTTAAGATACCGAATGTCCATCGATTAATTAAAATTACTAACAATTTTAATTAATCAACTTTTGGCTCCTTGACTAGTACCACTCAACCTTATCATCATGTCGGATCAAATCCACTTGTAGGATTTAACATGATGAATTTTATGAGCTCATCAAGGGGGCATCATCATCCCGACTCAGCAGGACACGGATTCCGTCAATAATCAACGGCACACCATATAATTAATATTATTTCTCAACTTACCGGGCCTATCGATTTAGCAGAATAAATCTCTCCTATTGGTAAATCAAAGAAATAAAATATTAACTATACGTCCCCATTATTATATCGGGATTTAGGGATTCTACTCCATAATAATCCGAGGTCCAATCCAATTATCAAGTCAGTACTAATTGGATGACCTCTGGTTTTGGTCATGCTCAATGCACACAAAGCACACTAGTGTAATTCTATGGTCAAGATAAACCACACCTAATTACATTACAACCATCCCGATGGTTTGTCCAAATCCATCTCGATTGTGAGCCTTTACTTATACAATGCAAGGGACTGATATCATGATCTTCTGTGTGTCATCACACACCATGTTATCTACAATGCAAAGTATCAGACTTTTATGCATATACTAATATAAATACACATCCGTGTTATTGTGATTCTCTTTTAAAATGTGGATGATCATACAGAAAAGGCAAGACTTTTACTATACATCCTAACATTCTCCCACTTATACTCAAAGACTTCGCTGCCCTCAAAATGTCATACATCTGACTCCGTGATCCTCCACATGCCTAAAGCTCTCGCTATTAAGGCCTCAATTAAAAGATCTCCTAGGTTGTCTTCTGATGTAATCTAGGCAACAACAGCTTTTCCTCTCCTTGGTGGTACTTGCGCTCTATGTGTTTACTTGCCTTATGGGCTCGTGATTCCTTTGAGTTTGCAACTGCACCATTATTATCACAACATAATGTGATAGATCTGAGCAATCTAGGAATCACATCGAAGTCCATCTTGAGGTTCCTGAACCATGTAGCTTTCTTGGATGTCTAAGAGACTACCATCCATCCAGCTAACATGGTGGAGTCCATCACGCAGCTGCTGCACGACACTCTGCCATACAATGGTTCCACCTCCTAAAAGTAAATACAAAATCCCGAGGAATACTTATATTTGCCCCTATCTGATTGGAATTCTGTATCCATATAACCCATAGGAGATTGGTCTGCCCGGTAAACCAACATATAGTCCTTAGTCCTTCTCAGGCACTAATATATGCTTTTACTGTTGGATCGAGAGAAACGATAGAGGGGGTGAATATCGTAAGTCGTTCGGATTAGAGTTAGAGAAATTACGCAGCGGAAGTAATAAACACAAAACGCGAACACAAGATCTTTTACGTGGTTCAGAGTCTTGGTCGGCTCCTACTCCAAGGCCCACGGTCGTTGACCGTTTACTGCGGGCAATTCTATATGCGCAAAAGGTTTACAGAAATAGAGTAAAAGATTAATACAGTAAACTGAAAGAAACCCGCTCTTAGTTACCGACGTCCGGAGTAGATCGTATTTTCGAAGCAGAGGGACATCGTCGGTGCTTGTATCTCGAGTCGGGAGGTTTCCGGGACAGAGCGCTGGAGCAGAAGAGCGTGAATGTGTTGGAAGAAATTGTTGTTAGAAGCCTTGGGGTCGAGGGACTTTTTATAGCCCCTGGGGGCGCCCGGAACGTCGGGGGAGCCCCCCCTCCCCCCACGTGTCATCTGATCCGAGTTCCTCTCGGTCAGCTCTGATCCCTTCAAACTCGGGATCGAGCTTTGACGGGGGCGCCCGGGACGCTGGGGGCGCCCGAGTTGACTCGATCCGCTGGCTTCTCGCTGGCTTGAGTTGATCCACTTCATTAGCTTTAGCTCGGGGTGCCCGGACCATCCGGGGCACTCGGGAGCATGGGGGCGCCCCGCCAGTAAGCTACTGAAGCACATCTTTGCTTCACTCATTTTGTGTTGACCTTGGGGGCGCCCGAAACACTGGGGGCGCCCTGCTCAGCCACTTGCTTCTCTCCTTTGGGCATTCTGAGCTGCAGACACACGTTCCTTCGGTCCTGCATCCAAGGTTAGTCCAAAACAACATAAAGCCATTAAGTATTAGGTTTATACAGCTTCCGCTGTCTTGGTTCTGACTTTTGGGTCTCCAAAATGGAGCCCTAGGTTGAACCGACGCCTACTGTTCCCTCGACGGGGAACGCGTCCTCACCTACTCCTCTCAGGAGAATTTACCTGATGCCAACCGGCTCCTACGGTTGGACTTTTGCCCAGCAGTCCTTCGCCAGGTGCCCAGCTGTCCTTCGCCAGGTCTTTCGTTCCAGGCAGTCTTTCACCTGGTGCCCAGCAGTCCTTTGCCAGGTCTTTCGTTCCAACAAGTCCTTCGCTTGGTGCCTAGCAGTCCTTCGCCAGGTGCCTAGCAGTCCTTCGCTAGGGCTTTGTATCCTGGCATTCCTTCACTAGGTGCCTAGCAGTCCTTCCCTAGGGCTTTGTATCCTGGCATTCCTTCGCCAGGTACCTAGCAGCCCTTCGCTAGGACTTCTTTCTGCACACTCAAGTAACTTTATTAGATCACAAATAAACTTAACTTTGAATCCTTTGCCAATATCAAAACAAGGTTCGATATGGTGCTTCCTGCACCAACAATCTCCCCCTTTTTGATCTATGGCAACACAATTCAAAGTTAAGTAAAAATTACAACAATTTAAGCAAGAAGGTTAAGACCAATAAAACATAGCAATTCTAAATAGTATAAAGTCTAGACCCAATGTAATTTCGAAAAAAATTCTTATACTAATTGTGTTATAAAACTTAACTCTTAACTTTGACCTTTCCTCCCCCTTTGACATATATCAAAAAAACATTTATGAGTGAACACCATATCTAACAGGGATTTTTGAGTTTTTCTAAGTGCTTCATGTTTTTGACAAAGTGTTTTTCAAAAATAGAGTAAAAGCATTTTCATTAGATAATTTTCCATTATAAAAAGTTTTGCAGGCCTAAATTTTGAAACAAACTTTTACTTACGAGGCTTTGCAAAAAGAATTTTATTTAGGCAAAGTTTTGAAGCCAAATTATCCAAAAAAAGTTTCAACTTTGAAAATTAGGAAAAAAAAACATGCACTTTTGAAACACTTAGAAATTTTTGAAGCACTTTTTGAAAAAGAGATAAAAATTAGACAAAGTTTCCTTTTTCTCTTTCCTTTCTCTCCCCCTTAATATGAAATTTTTTTCCTTATGTTTTAGACCATTTCTAAGATAAACTTTCTATGAAAAAGGGAAGAAATTTAAGGAAAAATTTTGTTTACTTTTTCTGCTTTCCCCTTTAAAAATACTCTTTTTGAAAAAGATTTAAGGGAAAAAATTGTGTATCAGAGACTATGAGTTTTGAAAAAAATACTTAGTATAATTCTGAAAGTATAGCAAGCAGCTTAAATTGTACTAAAGAAAAACTCTACTTTGAAAAGTATTGTGAAATTTTAAAAAATTTGTATTTATAGGCAAGTCTTTAGAAAATTCACGCACTTAGAACACTATTGCCTTAGAAAAAACTTTTATTTGGAAAAGATTTTTAGAAAAAATATTTTTATTTAACAGATAGTACATTTGGAAGAATACAAAAAAATATTATGCAAAAGAAAATTTGAAACACATTTTCACTTTGAAAAAGATTGAAATTTTTTTTTTAAAGCATGTTTAGTATTGCACTTTTAAAAAAATATTCGTACTTTGTAAATATTAGTGCTTTGAAAAAGTATTAGTACTTTTGCAGGATGTTATGCATTTTTAACAAATATAAGTACTAATAAATACTTTTGAACATAATATTAGAAAATTTTAATGTTATTTTGAAAACATAATACTTTACTTGGTATGGTTTCCTTTCCAGTCTGATACAATCCTAGGAAACCTTGTTAACTACAAGGATATTTTCCTAAGTGTCCTGGAAATTTCTCCATCCCAAGTAAATATTATTTCAAAAATAATTTCCTAAGCCACAAGAATTTTGAAAAATAAAATAATAGTTTTTTTTGAAAGAAAAATTATTTAAGTTTTCAAAAGGATTTTAAACGTGTAGTGCATGAAAACATATAATTTTGAAAATATTCAATAATTCTTTTAATTTGATCTCCCCCTAAACATGACCCAGTCCTAGGAAGCTTGTTGA
Source organism: Boesenbergia rotunda (assembly GCA_024364735.1). Classification (NCBI taxonomy): domain Eukaryota; kingdom Viridiplantae; phylum Streptophyta; class Magnoliopsida; order Zingiberales; family Zingiberaceae; genus Boesenbergia; species Boesenbergia rotunda. Next base: position 10,758 of record JAGFNQ010006876.1, on the reverse strand, counting down.
CTACAAGCGATCTTCCTCTGAGTTTTAAGGTTTGATTTAAATTATAAGAATTATCTAATAACTTCAAAATTAATAATTACCAAAAAAAATTTCAGAAATTCTTCTTTTGACTCAAACTCCCCCTAAATTTGACACAACCTTGGAGTCCTTGTAGATCATGAAGTGGACCTTCCTCTGTGTCTTAAGGGTTTATTAAAATCAAAAGAATAATTTTGAACAATCTTCTGAGTATGGTAACTTTCAAGATACATTTTTGAAAACATAACTTGAAATGATAGCACAGTTTTCGAAAATCATGATGATATTTTTTCAACGAGATAGTAATATCGAGGGTTTTTGAATAAGTTTTAAAGCATAAGGTTTTTGAAAAATCTGAATTTTTCGAAAAAAATTAAGAAGAACTCCCCCTGTATCCGACACAGTCTGTCTTTTATCTAAGTTCCTTAAGGGACTTCAGTGTTGACCAGGTTGACAAGGGTTTGACTATGTTGACCAAGGTTAACTCAGTTTCCTAAGTTTGACAGATTAATAACTAAATCAACCAAGCCTTAGAATCTATTTAAAATGTGTCTATTGTGATATTTAACATGAAGTTCACTATTTTAAAAAAAAATAGGGTACAGTAAACTAAATTAATTTATAAAATAGAGATAATTTTGAATAACTATTGCACACCTTTTTAAAAGGATAGTGAATTATGCTTTTAGGTCCTAGATGTCTCACCCAGTTCTACGTGATCAAGCATGTTAACCTTATGGGTTTTGTGAGATAAATTTTAGTAGAAATAAGAAGTTATTTTGAAAAATCATGATTAATTTTGAAAAAGTTAAATTAATTTTGAAAAGCAATTGGTTTTGAATTTATTTTGAAAAAGAGTGTTTGAATCTACAATCAATTGAAATTTGTGTTAGATTTGAATTTGACAAGAAGTAACTTGAATTTGAATTTCAAAAATTGACTTCCAGGTCTTGGCGAGGCACTAGGCCTTCTTCGGTCGTAGCCTTATTGGATCATCAACCCTTTCCTTGACAAAGCCTTTTATTGAAATTTCATTTTCAAAATTACTTTTTGAAAATTTTTGGTCTAACTAGTTTGGGTCTTGGAGCGGTAGCTTCGGCTAGTTCCACCATAAAGGTTTCCCTAACGTACTATCATCTCACCTCCACCCAATACTATATTGTTCAAATTTCAGTTAAACCGTTTTAGTCCTTAATCTAACCAGTTCTAATTCTAATCAAAAAAATGAAAAGCAACATACAATTAAAGCAAACAAGAAAAAATGATCTAAGTTACATCATAATCGAAATAAAACTTTGGGTTTTTTTAAAATCAGCATGGTTGTGAATTAAATTTTCTAACGTATTAACCTTAACTAATTTATAAGATTCAATCATATTATTCATGGTAAATAATGGATTTTCAAATATTGTAAATTTACCTCTAAATTTCTTTATGGAGGTCTCCCCCTTGATTTTAGCCATCTTTCTTTTGATTGATTGTTCTTTCGGCATTTTGTAGTGGTCGTGAGCCATCCGGACCAGCTTCCGATGATCCCCTTCTTCGTCGTCAGATTCTGAGTCTGAGTTGGACTCAGGTATTGGTTGAGACCACTTTTGCAGTTCTCTTGGAGTTTTCCCTGCAATAAAAACTATACCTTTCTCGACCATTGCAATATCAGCTTGATTATTTAACCTTAATTCAGAAAACGATTCAAAATTAGTTACCGATTTTGTCTCAGAAAACTCGTCGTTTGACTCTGGTTCGATTTCGACGTCGGGTGTCGAGTCAATCTCAGCTACTTGTTCTTGAGCTTCTAAGATCTCAACATCGTAGCTTTCTTCGTGTAGATTGATTAGCTTTTCCCACATCTCTTAGGCACAGTTGAAGGATCCGACCCGCTTCAGTTCTTCTTTGGTCAGTTCGCATTGTAAGATTACTGTTGCCCTGGCATCAGTCTCAATCTTCCTCAGAGTTGGTTCGCCCAATTTGTCCCAAGTGATCGATGTTCCTTCTTCTGTGGGGAATGTGAACGCCGTTTGAATTATTAACCAAAGTTCCAGATTGGCCTTCAGGTGGGATTCCATTAGACTTCTCAAGGAGTTGAAATTTTCGCGCAGAGAAAAGTGGTGGACGGGCACTATTCCATTCTTGGTTGGCCATTTAGTTTAACCTCGTACACAAGATAAAATAAAAAAATGTACCAAGACTTGGTCTTCGATTAGTAGTACGGGACAAAAAAAAGAAATTAGCCCAAAAAAAGGTTTGCATGAATTTCGAGGTAAATAATAATAAAATAATAAAATAAATTATGACTAATTTTTGAAAATTTTGATTTTATCAATTCTGATTACTGATGAAAATGTAAGAATTCAATGTTTGATAAAAAAATTTGCTTGAATTAAGGTAGTACGAATTTTGAAAAAAAATATTAAAATAATGAAAAAAAGGTTTATGACAAATTTTCAAAAATTGATTGTTTTATTAATTCTGACTTATAGTGAAAAAATGAGAATTAAAAATTGATTATTTTAAATACACCTACAGATATTATTTATTTGAAATAAAAGGCGAGTGGTGTTGCACCAACCTCGATTAACGAGAAAGATAAAAAAAAGATAAAATAATTTCAAAAATCCGAAAAACTCTCAAATTGGTGGTTGAACTAAATTTGAGCTTCCCCGCTCTGATACCACTTATTGGATCGAGAGAAACGATAGAGACGGGGTGAATATCGTAAGTCGTTCGGATTAGAGTTAGAGAAATTACGCAGCGGAAGTAATAAACACAAAACGCGAACACAAGATCTTTTACTTGGTTGGGAGTCGTGGTCGGCTCCTACTCCAAGGTCCACGGTCGTTGACCGTTTATTGCGGGCAATTCTATATGCGCAAAAGGATTACAGAAATAGATTACAAGATTAGTACAGTAAACTGAAAGAAAGCCGCTCTTAGTTACCGACGTCCAGAGTAGATTGTATTTTCGAAGCAGAGGGACGTCGTCGGCGCTTGTATCTCGAGTCGGGAGGTTTCCGGGACAGAGCGCTGGAGTAGAAGAGCGTGAATGTGTTGGAAGAAATTGTTGTTAGAAGCCTTGGGGTCGAGGGTCTTTTTATAGCCCCTGGGGGCGCCCGGAACGTCGGGGGCGCCCCCCCCCCCACGTGTCATCTGATCCGAGTTCCTCTCGGTCAGCTCTGATCCCTTCAAACTCGGGATCGAGCTTTGACGGGGGCGCCCGGGTTGACTTGATCCGCTGGCTTCTCGCTGGCTTGAGTTGATCCACTTCGTTAGCTTTAGCTCGGGGCGCCCAGACCATCCGGGGCGCACGGGAGCATGGGGGCTCCCGGGAGCACGAGGGTGCCCCGCCAAGTAAGCTGCCGAAGCACATCTATGCTTCACTCGTTTTGTATTGACCTTGGGGGCGCCCGGAACACTGGGGGCACCCTGCTCAGCCACTTGCCTCTCTCCTTTGGGCATTCTGAGCTGCAGACACACGTTCCTTCGGTCCTGCATCCAAGGTTAGTCGAAAACAACATAAAGCCATTAAGTATTAGGTTTATACAGCCTCCGCTATCTTGGTTCTGACTTTTGGGTCTCCAAAATGGAGCCCTAGGTCGAACCGACGCCTACTGTTCCCTCGACGGGGAACGCGTCCTCACCTACTCCTCTCAGGAGAATTTACCTAATGCCAACCGGCTCCTCCGATTGGACTTTTGCCTAGCAGCCCTTCGCCAGGTGCCCAGCTGTCCTTCGCCAGGTCTTTCGTTCCAGGCAGTCCTTCACCTGGTGCCCAGCAGTCCTTCGCCAGGTCTTTCGTTCCAGGCAGTCCTTCGCTTGGTGCCCAGCAGTCCTTCGCCAGGTCTTCTGTACCAAGCAATCCTTTGCCTGGTGCCTAGCAGTCCTTCTCTAGGGCTTTGTATCATGGCATTCCTTCGCCAGGTGCCTAGCAGTCCTTCGCTAGGGCTTTGTATCCTAGCATTCCTTTGCTAGGTGCCTAGCAGTCCTTCTCTAGGGCTTTGTATCCTGACATTCCTTCGCCAGGTGCCTAGCAGCCCTTCGCTAGAACATCTTTCTGCACAATCAAGTAACTTTATTAGATCACAAATAAATTTAACTTTGAATCCTTTTCCAATATCAAAACAAGGTTCGATATAGTGCTTCCTGCACCAACATTTACCACAATCCAATTTCCTTGTCCTGGGTTACTCCGATATCTACTAACCATGCCCACGGCACAACAGATATCTGGTCTCGATTTTAGGATACATGAGGCTTCCTATAGCCGACGCTAAAGGAACCGTCATTACCTACTTTATCTCCTTTGATAATCTAAACATATCTCCTTAGATAGAGTAGCTCCACAGCTGAAAATACAAAACTTTTCTTGGAGGTTTCCATACTAAAACGAGTTAGGACAGTGTCTTGTATGAACCTTGGGACAAGCACAACATCCTTCTCTGGTGATCCCTTAGAACATTGATCGCCAAGGACGTGCCCTAGTTTTCCTAAGTCTTTCATATTAAACTGTTTTGACAACCATACCCTTACGTCTGATAATAATTTGTTATTTTTGCCAATCAATAAAATATTATCTACATATAGTACAAGAATACCACTACGTTTCCGTCACATCTCTTATATACACAAATCTCATTCATTCTTTGAACAAATCCATGTGATTGGATTATCTTATCAAAGCGAATGTTTCTTGTCATAGGTCTAGGGTTCTTGATTCATGGTCGCCAGGGACCAAGTCCAAAGACTCTCCCAAGAACATGAATCCTTCTGGTTGACTAACAACCCTCCCACTACGACGAGGTACCACCTGTGTATCTTCTGTGACACGCGGTGTAGTGACTTGTGGTGTATCCTCTTGTATAGTTGGTACTAAGGTCGGAACACCCACTCTTAATTCTTCAAGAACTAGTCTACTTATGGTCTTGTGGTTCATCACATAGACTTCCTGTAAGAATAAGGTATTTGTGCCAACGGTTACACTCTGATCCTTAGGACTATAGAACCACCTTTCGTTTATCTAGGATAGCCTACGAACAAGCGCACGAGATTCCAACTTATCAGTATCCCCTCTCAGCACATGTGCTGAGCAACCCCATATCTGAATATGTCTTAGACTTGGCTTTCGCCCAGTCCACAGTTCTACGGGAGTAGAAAGTACTGACCTAGATGGTATCAAGTACGTACACTACCGCTTCGAGAGCATATCGCCATAATGAATTTTGCAACTTAGAGCAGTTCATCATTATCCTAACTATCTCTATAAGATCCCTTTTCCTTCGCTCTGCTGCAGCGTTCCGTTGGGGCGTACCGGGTGCAGTCAATTGGGATTGGATCCCAACCTCTGATGAGTAAGTCCTAAATTCTCCCAAGAGGTACTCATCTCTACGATCTGATCATAGTGTCTTGATACTTTTCCTTTGATGTTTCCCACATCAACTTAAAATTCTTTGAACTGATCAAAGTATTCAGACTTGTGGCCATCAAGTAAGCATATCCATAACTTTGAATATTCGTCTCACGAAGTATTCAAAGCTACCTCTATCCTGGATAAGCATAGGACCACACAATCAGAATGAACCAATTCTAACATATCTTTGCCTCTATACCCCTCATCCTTGAAAATGCCTCTTGGTCGTCTTACCTTCCAAGCAAGATTCGAATATTGGGAAGTCTCCCACCACCAATGAACCCGAGAGCCCATCGGGTATCGACCTTTGAATCCTACTAAGGTTAATATGACCAAGTCTTAGATGCCAAAGACATGTTTGTGTTGGAACGATTTCACGATATTCACCCCCCCATCTATCGTGTTTCTCGATCCAACAAGTGGTATCAGAGCGGGGTAGCTCAAATTGGTGCAACCACCAATTTGGGAATTTTTTGGATTTTACAAAATCTTTTTTATTCTTTTTCGTTCGAAGTTTTTATCGTTAATCGAGGTTGGTGCAACACCACTTGATAAATTCTTTTAAATATTTTATTCCCACACTGCTAATCCAAGACCAAGTCTTGGGACATTTTTTTATTTTTTTTTGTCATTTCAGTAATTCCTAAATGGCCACGCAAGAGGGGTTCAGTACAGCCAGACCACCACTCTTCAGTGGGGAGGATTTCTCCTACTGGAAGAGTCGGATGGAAGTCCACCTGAAAACTCAGGTGGGCATGTGGATTATAATCCAATCTGGACTGGAAATCCCAAGAAATGCTGAAGGAGTGCCACAACCTTACACCGAATGGGACGCCTCACTGAAAAGAAAGATCGAGGCTGATGCTAAAGTGACTCAGACACTCCAATGCGGCCTAACCAAAGAAGAGCTGAATCGGGTGGGACCATTCAACAATGCAAAGGAACTATGGGGTAAGTTAATTGAGTTGCACGAAGGAACCTCCGACACCCAAATCAACAAGAGGGACCTACTACTAAACAAGTTATACACAATCAAGATAAACGACAGCGAATCTGCAACCCTACTTCACGCCAGAATCCAGGAGCTAATGAACGGTCTACATTCAATTAGTCACAAGGTAGAAAACTATGACCTAATCAGGTACACCCTTAACGCTTTCCTGAGAAATACTTTGTGGGCATCTATGGTAGATGCGTACAAAGTTTCAAGGGATCTTTCTAAAATCAAATTAGATGAGTTATTTTTTGAGCTTGAATTACATGAGCAGACTAACTGCACCCTAGCCGAGAAAGGCATTGCTTTTGTTGTAGGCAAAATAGGAAAGATGACCAAGAAGAAGCCTCAACCTGCACCCATGTCTGACTCAGACTCAGACTCAGAAGACAGCGAAGGAGATCAACCCAAGCTGGTTCGGCTAGCCCGGGCCTATTACAAGGAGCAGAAAAATCAGACCAACAGAAGGAAAGCCAGCCGAAGAAAGGAAGAGCCAGCTGAACCTTCAAATGAAAAGACCAAACCAAATGTGATCTGCTATAAATGCAAAAAGAAGGGTCATTACAAGACGGAATGCCCCAATCTGAAGGAGACAAAGAAGATAAGAAGGAAGAAGGCCCTTCAAGAATGTGGGATGAGTCTTCCTCCAAAGAAGAAGAAGAGGCCCCACATTCGAACCTTCTCGCCCTGACTGCTTCGGAAGAAATCGAGACTGAATCAGAATCAGAGTCGGATGACAGGAAGCTTACATTTTCGGAGGATGGCAAAATCACTGTAAGTGGATTTTCTAAAGTTCAATTATCAGAATTAATTGCTTACCTTTCTCGCGACTTGGCGAAAGGCAAAATTCGAGTCGAATCCCTCCGACAGGAAGTAAAACTCCTGAAAGAGGGAGCTGACTCTAGATCCTTAACTGAGAAGGTTCAAGAAGGAACTTCTACTCAAGTTGAAAAACTTGAGAAGGAGAACTCCTTCTTGAAAACTCAAGTCGAGGATCTTAGAGCAGCTTTAGAACGATTCACTTTGGGTTCCACGGGTCTTGACATGATCCTTGGAAAACAGAAGTCTGTTATAAATCGATCAGGATTAGGGTATCGAACCAAGGCTAGACAAAGGTCATATTATGCTGTACTGAATCAGTCTAGACCCGAGGTTCAGGCATGGGTACCCAAACTATGCTTGAACAACCAAGCTGGACCAAATCAGTATTGGATCCCCAAGGACAAGATTCATATCTTGCCTAATCATTACCGTGGTTTTAGTCCAGGGGGGCCAACTTAAAAACCATTTTTATAAATAAATGAATTTCTTTTCTTGTTTTAAATTACATGATTGCTTGTCTATTTATTTCCTATAATTTACCATGCTTAGACCTAGGACTGGTTAGACTAACGACTAAACCAATTAACAGAAATTTGAACAACATAGTATTGGGTGGCGGTGAGATGATAGTATGTTAGGGAAGCCTTTTCTAATAAGGTTAATATATACTACTTGGTATCTTTAGACTGTTGAAACTAGCCGAAGCTACCGAACCAAGACCCAAGCTAGTTAGACCAGAATTTCTCAAAAAGTAACCTTGAAAATGAAATTTCACTAAAAGGCTTTGTCAAGGAAAGGGTTGATGATCCAATAAGATTACGGCCAAAGAAGGCCTTGTTCCTCGCCAAGACCTGGAAGCCAATTTTTGAAATTCAAATTCAGTTTACTCTTTGTCAAATTCGAATCTAACATAAATTTTCAGTTAATCTTAGATTCAAACACTCCTTTTCAAAATAAATTCAAAATCAATTGTTTTCAAAATTAATTTAACTTTTCAAAATTAATCATGATCTTTCAAAATAAAACCCTTAAACCTGTCTCACAAAAACCCATAAGTTAACGTGATTGACAACTTTAGATTGGGTGAGACAGACTAGGTTGTGAAAATCAATTTAAGCAATCCTTAATTCTAATTGGATCCAAATCAACAAAACTCTTTATGTGTAGGAACATAAAGATTTGGACCAATAGATGTTGGATAGCGGGTGCTCCAGACACATGACTGGGGATAAATTGAAATTCATCAAACTCAAGTTCAAGAACCTAGGCTCAGTAGCATTTGGCAACAATGTTACACTCAAAGTGATTGGGTCAGGTAACATAGAACTCAAATATGATTTTGTAATTAAAAAGGTACTTTTGCTTGAAAACTTCAAATTCAACTTGCTTAGCATAAGTCAATTGTGTGATACTAGCTATGTAGTTACCTTTACCAACTCTAACTGCCTGATTAGAAACTTGCAAGACTCAGAAATCATACTTAAGGGCATAAGGAAGAATAATGTTTACACTATAAACCTACCCTTAGTACCTAAATGCATGTTAAGTCATTTAGAAGAATCAAACCTCTGGCATAGGAGATTAGGTCACACTAATCTGAGATTAATTTCAAAAATCACCCAACTTGGCCTAATTAAAGGAATATCTAAAATTAAGAACCATGAAAATATAATATGTGAATCATGTAACCAAGGTAAACAAACCAAGTCTAATCACAAACTAATTCAATCAGATCTAACTCAAACCACACTTGAGCTCCTGCACCTTGACCTATTTGATTCACATGAATCCAAGTCACTAAGCGGAAACCGGTACTGCTTAATAATTGTTGATGATTACTCTAGGTTTACTTGGGTTAGGTTTCTAAAGACCAAAGATGAAACCCTAAACCTATTTAGTGATTTTTGTAAGTTAATTGAAAATCAAAATGATACCAAAATCAAAAGGCTTAGGAGTGATCATGGGGGAGAATTTGAGAATCAATGGTTTGAGAAATTTTGTTGAATAAACGGGTATATACACGAATTTTCGTGTCCTAGAACCCCCCAGCAAAATGGGATAGTCGAACGAAAAAATAGAACCCTACAGGAATCCGCTAGGGCTATGCTCAATGAATTCAACCTAGCTAACCAATTTTGGGCAGAAGCAATTAGTACGGCTTGCTATATCCAAAATAGGGTCATAATTAACAAACGACATGATAAAACACCTTATGAATTATACTACCATAGACCTCCAAACCTACATTACCTAAGGGTCTTTGGATGCAAAGTCCATATTCTAAACACCAAGGACTATCTAGGTAAATTCTAATCTATGTCAACCCCAGGGGTCTTCTTAGGATATTCAACAACAAGTAGGGCCTATAGGGTTTACAACAAACAAACTAACAAAATTGAAGAAACAACAAATCTAATATTTGATGAGGAAATTAATTCAAAATCTAATAATCCAGATCTAAATCCATCAAATAGTGAACACGAAGATAATGAACCAATTGTTGAACCACTAATTGAACCCCTAAATGAACTAACTATTGAACCAACTATTGAGTCAATTGAACCAATAATTGAACCAACCCAAATAGTTGAACCAAATACTGAACCAAACCTTCCAGCCGGACTTGAGGCTGAACCAAGTTCTAGAAAAACCAAAAAACCCAGATTCAGTCACCCAACTGATCAAATTGTGGGTGATCCAACCTTAGGAGTCAGAACTAGGTCTTCCTATAGAAATCTTAGTCTGATTGCACTGATTTCAAAAATGGAACCTAAGACTATAGAGGAAGCCTTACCTGATCCTGATTGGATCATAGCAATGCAAGAGGAGTTAGCCGAATTTGAAAGGAACCAAGTCTGGGAACTAGTACCTAAACCTGAGGGCAAATCCATTATTGACACTAAGTGGGTTTTTATGAATAAGCTAAATTATCTAGGAGAAATAGATAGAAATAAAGTCCGCTTAGTAGCCAAAGGGTTCAGCCAAGTCGAAGGGTTAAACTATGACGAAACCTATGCCCCAGTAGCCAGACTTGAGTCCATTAGGATGTTACTAGCCTTTGCAGCCCATAAGAGATTTAAACTCTACCAAATGGATGTGAAGTCAACTTTTTAAATGGATTTATTAAGGAAGAAGTCTATGTAGGAAATCCCCTCGGTTTTTAGGACTTAGAAAAACTTGACCATGTTTACAAACTCAATAAGGCACTATATGGACTAAAACAAACACCTAGGGTCTGGTATGAACGTCTATTAACCTACCTCATTTCTAAGGAATTTAAACAAGGACAAATTGACTCAACCCTATTTATTAAGACCTTAGAAAAAGAACTCTTTATTGTCGAAATCTACATGGATGATATAATTTTTGGATTCACCAACTCAAATTTTTAAAAGAATTTGTTAAAATAATGGAAAATGAATTCGAAATGAGCTTTGTTGGTGAGCTCAACTTCTTTCTAGGGTTACAAATCAAGCAAACTAGGGATGGAAAATTATGTCATCAATCCAAATATGCTAAGG
>JAGFNQ010006875.1:140371-178901 GCA_024364735.1 Boesenbergia rotunda | reverse complement strand
AAAGCTCTTATCACCTTCGGGTACTGTAAGAATAGGAGCGCTTGTCAGTCTCTTCTTCAACTCAAGAAAACTCTGCTCGCAGTCTTCAGTCCACTCATACTTCTTATTCTTTCTGGTAAGGGCTGTAAGTGGTGAAGCTATTCTTGAAAAGTCCTCTATAAACCTTCTGTAGTACCCTGCCAAACCCAGAAAACTTCTGATCTCACTAGCATTCTTTGGTTGACTCCAGTTACTAACTGCTTCAATCTTGGCTGGGTCTACCATAATACCTTCCTTGGAAATAATGTGGCCTAGGAAGGCCACCTGATCAAGCCAAAACTCACACTTTGAGAATTTGGCGTACAACTCCTTTTGGTGTAAGGTTTGCAACACTATCTTCAGGTGTTCTTCATGTTCTTTCTGAGTCTTTGAATACACTAGGATATCATCAATGAAGACAATAACGAACTTGTCCAGAAAATCCTTGAATACTCTATTCATTAGATCCATAAACGTCGCAGGGGCGTTTGTCACTCCAAAGGGCATAACCACAAACTCATAGTGCCCATATCTTACTGAAAGCAGTCCTTGGCACATCACTCTCCTTCACTCTGAGCTGATGGTAACCGGATCGCAGATCTATCTTGGAGAACACTGTAGCTCCCTTCAGCTGATCAAACAAATCATCGATCCTTGGCAAAGGATATCTGTTCTTGATGGTTACTTTATTCAAAGCTCGATAATCTATGCACATTCGCATAGATCCATCTTTCTTCTTGACGAACAGTACAGGAGCTCCCCAAGGTGAATGACTAGGGCGGATGAAACCCTTGTCGAGCAGCTCTTGCAATTGTTCTTGCAATTCTTTCAGTTCTGCTGGCGCCATGCGATAAGGTGCCTTCGAAATTGGGTTGGTTCCTGGGGCCAACTCAATTTCAAACTCAATTTCCCGATTGGGAGGGAGTCCTGGTAACTCTTCAGGAAACACTTCAGGATAGTCACAGACTACCCTCACTTCTTCTCTCTTCAATCCTTCTCCTTGACTTGCATCCACTATATGAGCTAGAAAACCAGAGCACCCCTTCTCTAACATTCTCTGAGCTTGCAAGGTAGATAGGAACCTCTTTGTCTTTCTCCTTGGGTCTCCAATAAACTCAAATGAAGGTTCTGCTTCTGGTGTGAACTTGACTTTTCTCTTGCGGCAGTCTATAGAAGCATTGTACTTGCTCAAGAAGTCCATCCCTAGAATGACATCGTAATCCTTCATCTCAAGGACTACCAAGTCACTGTAGAGCTCTCGGTTGGAAATCCAGATTGGTACTGCCCTTAGCCTCTGAGTAGAGGCCATTACTTCCCCTGACGGTAAGGTTGTCAAAAATTTCTGACCCAAACTTTCTGGTGGGATCCCTAACTTTTTAGAGAAAAGCATGGATACAAACGAATGGGTTGCCCCAGTATCGAATAACACAATAGCATATTGAGATGAGATGAGTATTCGACCTGTGACCATGTTAGGATCATTTGCCACTTCTTCCTTGGTGACAGCGAAAACTCTGGCGTTGGTCGTGGCTGGTGGGGCTTCCATTCTTGCTTGACTGAAATAAGGTCCCTCCATAACTGGCTGCATCTGGTGTAACTGAGCAGGTCCACCTCCGTACTGAAGAAGTTGTGGTGGAGGCGGCTTGGCTTTAGGGCAAGCCTTGGCCAGGTGTCCTACTACTCCACAGATATAACATCCACCAACGCTTGACCTATTAGGGCAAGCCTTCATCATATGCCCCTCTACTCCGCAAATATGGCATCCGCTCATGCCCTGACGACATGCTCCAGGATGTGTCTTCCCACACTTTGGGCAAGGAGAATACTTGAGCTGCTTGCTTGACGAGCCCCCTTTGTTGCCCTCAGAAGTCTTCTGGTCCCACTGCTTCCTCTTGCCTGAATTTCCTTTCCAATTCTGTTGGTTCTGAGGATTTCCTTGGGGCTTCTAGGCTGCTACCTGTTGTTGTTGCACACGTGTGGCCTTTATACTATTCAAGTAGTGCTCAGTGATCAAAGCACTACTTACTAGTTCTTCTGAAGTCTGTGGTCTATTACCACTGCCGGCCACATTCAAAGCTATCTGAGGCCTCAGCATCTTGAGCATCAACCTGACCCTTTCCTTTTCAGTGCTAACTAACTCCGGGCACAAGCGAGCTAGTCGATTGAACTTCTTCACTGCTTCATCTACAGATAGATCTCCTTGACGGAACTCAGTGAATTCATCATAGTGCTTGTTTGTCACTTTCATGTGAAAGTACTCTTCCAGAAATTCTACTTCAAAGTCAGCCCAGGTCATCTGATTCACATTCCTCTTAGCTTTCACTCTTTCCCACCACATCCTAGCATCTCAGTAAGGCAGAAGGATGTGCACTTTATCTTCTCCACCTCGGGCCAGTCCAGTAACTCCATTATACTTTCCACCGTTTTGAACCATGCCTGAGCATCCCATGGTTCACTTGTGCCAGAAAAATTCTCGGGCTTCAGTCTCTGCCACTGGATCAGATATGCTTCCTGTCTCACTTCTCTTGTCAGAGGTACTGAGGGAGTCTCTGTCACCGCTGGTGCCACTACTTGTGCCACTGGCGCCACTGGCGTGGCAACAGGGGTGGCTTGCTGATTAGCCATCAAGGCAGCAATGACTTGCTGCTGCTCAGCAAGTTGCCTCTGAAGCTGGGCCACCACTCCTTGAAGATCTGTGGGTGGTACTGACTCAGTTGACTCCTGTTCTCTAGGAGCTTGCTCCTCGTTGCGGACAATTATGGGACGTCCTCTTGCCATCTCTCTTGCTCTATGGTGTACAGAAAATAAATAAGAAATAAATGCTCATTATCTCTTACTAACTTACTTCACTATCTCTATGCACATATTAGTATATAATAATACTAACATACTTCCTTATCATCTTTCACTTTCTGATACTAGCAGTCAATAATGAAAAGTATACAAAACTACAACATATGAACTTCTTCATCATGCACATACTGATACTAGCAGTCAATAATGAAAAGCATGCAAAACTATAACACATGATCTTCTTCATCATGCACTTACTGATACTAGCAGTCAATAATGAAAAGCATGCAAAACTATAACATATGAACTTCTTACTTGGCAGGCGGCAAGATTGATGCTTGATGTCAGTGTGGCGGAAGGATGAAACCTCGCTCTGATACCACTCTGTGACGACCCACCTTTCGTTACTTACTTAGCTTTAAGTTACTACTACTTGACTTCCCTTAACTCGCTAATTTTTTTTTTCCTTCCTTCTCTTTTTTTTTCCAAAAAAAAACAAAACAACTTTAATTTTATTAGCTTGACCAGGATTTGACCCATAAACCTCTTAGTTGTAACACTAAAGCACTAACCAACTACTCTACACAACTTCTCTTTAATGATACCAGTCGACTGCTATATAGCAGTCGACTGGTACCAGGCGACTGACCTTTTGGCAGGCGCCTGGTGCATCGAACAGAAGCTACTGTTCGATAGGGCAGGTGACTGGTCCTGTACCAGTCGACTGGCACGCCTGAAAACCTGCATTTCAGACCTGAAAACTTGTTTCAAAAGTCCACCAAACATATACTTTCAAGCCATTCAAAGACATAACACCATTTCTATACTCTATACTAGTTTTATAAACATTTTAGCAACTCAAAACGAATCCATTAACTTGAAATTAGGATCTTTGCGAGATTTAACAAAACTATCAAAATATAAGCAAAACACTCTAGAGTTTGTACTAAACTTAACTTCTATGCGTAGTTTAAACAAGGTCATTCATTCTACCACTTCAAAACACCAAAACACATGTTCTACAAAACTTAGCCCAAAGATCTCTTCCACGGTTCCACCGCCACTGAACATCAATGCAAGTCCCTTCGCCTCCTTAACTTATGCTTTTTCTTTACCTTTGTCTGCAATAGAAGGAAATGCAACTAATAAGCAAAATGCTTAGTAAGTAAATCCTAACTCACAAATCCAACGATAAGGGATAAACATGTTTTTTTTTCAAGGAATGCTTACTTCCAAAATACATGCACATGGGAAACTTACATATACTTATCATGCTCAATCATGATGAAAACATTACTTGCATAAAACATTTGCAAACTTAACATGCTCATACGTTAAAAACACTAACTTCTTTACTCTTACCCTTTATCATGCTTGCAAAGTATCAATGTGAACTATATTGAAATAAAGACATGTACTCAAAGCTAAAACACTTGTAAATACTTATATACTTGAAAATAATATTCAACTTTCTTTAGGCCTTGACATTGTACCATGGTATCAATGTACCAATTGCGCGCTTCTCTAATAGGTTTCGGGGTAGCTAGCCACCGCACCCTATTAGAGCTTTTTTCTAACTTTCTGTGG
The DNA here is from genome assembly GCA_024364735.1 of Boesenbergia rotunda. Lineage (NCBI taxonomy): Eukaryota > Viridiplantae > Streptophyta > Magnoliopsida > Zingiberales > Zingiberaceae > Boesenbergia > Boesenbergia rotunda. Next base: position 174,503 of record JAGFNQ010006875.1, on the reverse strand, counting down.
GCCTCTCTTTTGCCCGGTACATGTCACTTTATAAAAGTAAAATACTTTCTTAGTCATAAAGCTTATAATTATCAAGCTATCTTTCCTTTTGCATAACTTTTTGCACTACAAAACTTTACCTTTCTTACTTGGAACTTTCATCGAGCACCTTGCGTGCCCTTAACCCAAAACTCATTTTTGGGACTTTTCAAGAATTTAGTCTTATCACACTTAGGTCACACAACCAAAACTTAATTAAAACCAAGTTCTAGGTTAATAAACATGTTCTCTTTATAAACTTAAGACACGCAATTAGCATAAACTTAAAAAATGCACTTAGATCATAAAATCAAGGTTCTACATCGAAAACTACATAACGGAAACTACTTCTATTGCAGGTGAGTGATCTACTTACCGGTATCTTGAAGAAAACTCACTAAATCGAGGTATAAACCTAGCGTAGAACTCCTCTCTTCTTCCTTGTGAGAAACCTCCACTCTTTGGCCCTAGGGAGAAACCCTAGATTCTCTCTACTAAAGGGGAAGGAGAAGAAGAAGAAGGATCCTTGGCTTCCTCTGTTTTCGCAGCCCCTCCCTCGCCCCCTTCTCGCACGCAGCCGACAAAATCCCTAATCCCCCTTACGTGACTTAAGCGGGTTAATATACCTCTTAATGAAAAGGCCTAACTACTCTATAACATTATTTCTCTCCACTTTTTTCTGTGCTTGATACCCTAGTCCAGTTGGTTTCTGCTTTAGCCATGAACTGGAGAGGTCGCGGGATCAAATCTCGCCCGACCTCTTATATATTTTTTTCTTATTTTGATCCGAAAAAAATGCTATAATATTCCGAAAAATGCTAGAAAAATTCCTAAAAATCCCTAATAATACCAGGAAATTATTGGGTGTTACAGTAGTAGGGTTTAAGCAGGCAAGTACTTGGATTCCTTTAAGTAACATCTTATTTGCTTCTTGGTTTACTGAAACTGCAAGGCAGTGCCAACAAGATTACAAGTTTATGTGGACAACTCAAAATCTCACCAAGTGCGATACGGTCGGAGTTGATTGGCATGCCATGACCTCTCCAACCCCTTGCCTTTGTCATTCTCCAAATAGTAGTTGCCTCCTGGGAGCTTTTCGGGTGATGATGTAGGGTTCGCCCCACTACGGCTCTAGCTTCCCAGGGTCACCGACTGGCTTGATCATTTTCCAAACCTTGTCTCCGACTTCAAAGCTGTGGGCAATCACTCGGCGATTGTAGGCTTGTTTCATACGTTGTCGGTACGCTTCAAGCGGGGCGGCTGCTTTATCACGGACCTCCGACACGAGATCTAGATTGATCAGTTGCTCTTAATCATTGTCCTCTTTGTTATAGTGCTGCCACCGGACGAACTCCTCACCTACTTCCACCGGAATCACAACCTCAGCTCCATACACTAGCTGAAAAGGACTCTAACCTGTTCCTTCTCTCGGAGTGGTATGGTAGGACCATAAAATACTAGGAAGCTCTTCGACCAAGCTATCTCCGACGTGATCTAGCTTTATCTTGAGTACTCTGAGGATTTCCCGATTAACTACTTCGGCTTAGCCATTGCCCTGAGGGTATGCAACCGACATGAAGGCTTGGCGAATACCTAGCCCTTCGCACCATTCTTTGAGTTTGCGCCCGACAAACTGTCTTCCATTATCCGACACCAGCTTGTGAGAGATGTCGTATCTCCAGACAATATCCTTTCATAGGATCTTCATCACAGCGGCCTCCGTGATGTGTGCCAGCAGCTTCGCTTCCACCCATTTGGAAAAATAGTCCACTAGGACTAGCAGAAACTTCTTTTGCTGAGGTCCGATGGGAAATGAGCCTACAATGTCCATTCCCTACTGATCAAATGGGCAGGACACTGTGGAGACTCGCAGGGGCTCGGTCAGTCGATGAGTCACATGCTAATATCTCTGGCAGGCCTCACATCCGGCCATGAACTTGAGAACGTTAGCCTGCAGAGTGGGCCAAAAGTACCCTGCCAGAATAATCTTCCTAGACAAAGACCTTCCCCCAATGTGGCTTCCACAAATGCCTTCAGGAAATTCTCGCATCACATAGTCGGCTTCCTCCGGCCCGACACATTTGAGGAGTGGTCGGGCAAAGACTGTCCTGTATAGTTGATCTCCAACTAATGTGAATCTGGCAGCCCGGCGGCGGAATAATCAGACTCCCTGGTCCATGGCTGGAGCATTCCTGTTGCGTAGGAACTCCACATATGGATATCTCCAATTAGCTACGGAATTGCCTTCCGCATCTTCTCCAATCTGAGCTACAGTCTCTTCAGGGGCACTAGGCTCATCTAGTTGCCAGGCCGAGATGGAGCTAGCCAACTTGGCTAGTTCATCTGCCTTGACATTGTCTGCCCAGGAGATCTTCTGCAGAATAACCTCCGTGAAAGAGGGTTTCAGCTGCTCATAGAGGGTTACATACCTCTGCAGGCGTTCACACTTTATTTTGAAGTTGCCCTTTATTTACTGTGCCACAAGCTGAGAGTCCGAATGTACAACGACCTGAGCGGCTCCCACATGCTTGGCTGCTTGCAGGCCTGCTAAGATCGCCTCGTATTCAGGCTCATTGTTGGTGGCTCTGAAGTAGAGCCGAATAGATAAATGTAATGTATTCGGTTGGGGGGAAACCATTAGCACTCCAACTCCACTGTGCTTGCTGTTGGAAGACCTGTCGACATAGATCTTCCAGACTCCTTCGACTTCGGGCTCCGGGATAGATTCAAGCATGAAATCTAAAAGCGCCCGTGCCTTGATGGTTGTACGAGGCTGGTACTCAATCTCGTACTAGTTCAGCTCCGCTGTCCACTTGATTAGTCGACCTGAGGCTTCCGGATTGGTGAGAACTCTTCCCAGTGAACTGTTGGTGAGAACCACAATTGGGTGTCCTAAGAAATATGGCCTGAGCCTTCGAGCCATTAAGACCTGAGCGTAGGCCAACTTTTCCATCATGGTGTAGTGTTTCTCTGCATCCTTCAAGAGGTGTCTGAAGAAATAAACCGGGTACTGCACGGTGCCTTCTTCCCGGGTAAATGCAGAGTCGACCGCTTGCTCAGCCGCAGACAGGTAGACGAACAATGTCTCCCCTTCCATTAGCTTGTAAAGGTCAGGGAGCTCGGCCAGGTAAGATTTCAGATCTGCAAGCGCCTTTTCGCATTAATCGTCCCAGTCGAACTTGACTGCCTTGTTGGGACCTTGTCGTTCAGCTTGAGGGGGTGAATAGCCGATCACCCACATGATTCGTGATTTCTTCATACAAGTGTTAGCACGCCCAAGCGGAAACTTAAACTATAAATTAAAATCAATTCTAACACAAACCGTTTACGTGGTTCGGAGGTAAAACTCCTACTTCACGGCTGTCCGTAAGGTGGACAATCTCGATCCGTCGGTGGATAAGTCCCCGGAAGACCTCCAGTTAGCTCTTGTCGCTCCTTGTGGATGGAGAAACCTCGCCATAAACCCTCGACAATACCTGAGCACTAGAAGACTACTAACAAGCTCTAACCAAGCTTATTTCGTCAACCCTTTCCCAGCCAAACCGAGCACTCTTAAATAGAGCTCATAGCTGAAAAGAGTCATTACCAGTCGACTGGTCCAACTTGGATTCGAACGTTACAATACAACGTTCGAATTTCTGCCGTCATCAGTCGACTGATCCTTGGATCAGTCGGCTAATCTTTCTGTGCACTTCATCAGTCGACTGACCCAAGCATTAGTCGATTGGTCCACCCCTAAACCTAAGGATTCCCTTCCTGAGTATAATTCTCTCAGCACTCGAACCCTAGGATTTCCCGAGTACACTTCTCTCAGCACTCGAACCCTCACGACCTAGCCGACTCTTCATCCAGCAATCTCGACCTGTTGCCTTCAAGCATTCTTCGACTTTGGCTCTCGTCCCTCTGATGCATGCAAGCCCACGACTCATCTCCCCATGCTATCCTTCGCGTATGCCTCGAAGTTCGCATCCCTCGGCTCATCGTCCCTGCTTTGTCCACAGTCCCTCAGATGCATACAAGTCCACGGCTTGTCTCCTCATACCATCCTTCACCGGACCCGAAGTCGTCTAGCTTAGTCCATGTGTATCCTGTAAACCTGCACACTCAAATACACATATCAAACACAAGGGTGAACCTAACTTAAACCCTTTGCCCAAACATCAAAACACATGGTCACTCCGGACCATAGATTACCCCAACAATCTCCCCCTTTTTAATATTTGGCAATACGTTTAAGTTAGGGAAAACAAATAGCAAATATAATACTAAAAACCATTTGGACTTACGTTGCCAAGACTTCACCTTGGACTTATACCGTCAATGCGTATGCAATGCAATCATGCATGGATCCTATCACAAGGTATCCCCACACCTAACCTCCCCAATGAGTTTAGGACTTTTACCAAATCGGGCTTTTTAAAACCTCTCCAAGGCTCTCCCTATATTGGACTTACAAAGGCTTTTTAAGAACCTTCCCAAGGTTCCCCCTTTGCCATTAAAAATGAGCAACAATGCTTCCCCTTTACCTAAGCTCCCCCTTGACCTAGGATTTCTTCACCTTACTTTTGAAAATTTTAAATTTTAAATTTTTCTTTTATCATTAAGGATTTCTTGCAAAGGCGTGTTTGGTTTCTCACTTAAACCCAACACTTCTCCCCCTTTACCACACATCAATAGGACTCCAACAATTTCCCTCTTATTAGATCATTTAACCTCTAACGATCATAAATAAAGTATATTAACCCCCATAAGATTATACACTTATTTTACATCATTACGATACTTTTTGATTGATGAAAAACAATTTTAGCCTATATTAGTCGACTGGGACAGTTATCAGTCAACTGATCCCCATCGAAAAACTATACAGTAGTTAGTCTCTCTCCGACAGCACTGTTACCAATCGACTGCCCCCTGAACCAGTCGACTGGTACCCTGAAAATCTTATTTTCAACATTTCTGACCCAATTTCAGAAATGCACCAGAAATTTCACAAATCTCCAAAAATTCCCAAATTTTGTGGAGAGGTTTGCGGTACCCGTGTCTACTTGGGAAAAATACATTCAAACATGTATCTATCACCAATCCCAAGATTAACACAAAACCCAAAACTATCTAAATGGTTCAATTGAACCTTGATCTAAAGTCCTAATTTTGGCCTCCTCTTGATGTCTCTGCCCATATCAAATCACAATGCATTCCTAGCATTTGTTTATATGACATTTACACATCATAAACCAATTTTCATGCCTTATGACCCCAATGTCATATTTTCATGCATGAAACTCAAACCCAATGTGCCAAATCCCTAGGATTGAGAGTTCAAATCCGTCTCCATATCCTTTGGCACACTTCATGACCGTTTAGACTTCCGAGAGAAATCCTCCCGAGATTCATAGACCATGGGTCCCAACTTTACTCCTAGAGCTCCCCCTTGAGCTCTTAGTCATGCCACCTCCCTAAGTGACTCAACAAACACTAGGCCACATTGGTGTACCTCCGATGACTCTTGGCCTACAACTTTAACTTTCTTAACTTTGGACACTTGTCCTTGGTTAAGTTCTTCTTGTTCCCTTTAAATGGCTTTCCCTTGCCATTCTTAGACTTCTCCTCCTTGCCATAGTTATATGCTACCATAGCATATTTCTTTTCATTTGCATCGGAGAACTTATATTGGTATCCTAAACCCGATTTATCACTGTTGGGTTTTGGACCACCCAACACCCTACCTAAACCCTTAGATCCAACAGTGAATCTATCTAGGGTTTTCTCTAATTTATCAAGCTTTGCCTTTAAAGCTTGATTTTCCCTTTCTAGGTTCTTAAACCTAGAATCAACATGTCCACCTTGGACATTCCTAGACCAATCCATTCTAGGCATGTGTATCCCCTTCTTGGGATTAATGCCTTGATCCTTAGGTTTAAAGGTTCTAGGTTTATCATGATGCATTAATTCCCTAGGGTTTTGATATGCAACATTAACTTTATTTTTATCATAATATCTAAAACCAAAACTATGCATGTGTAAATAATTTTCATTATTTCTAACATGCATGGAAGAGTTTAAATTTGAATTACACTTAAACTTAAAGTTAGGGATTACCTCTCTTACCCTTGTAGCTCCCCCTTGATGTGAGTTTTTCTTCTTCTCCTTCTTCTCCCATTTCCTCAAATGCTCTAATTTCTTGAATTCTCCTTTCCTTGAGCATTTGGTGTGGTAGTGTCCTAGCTCACCACACATAAAGCACCTTATATGCTTCTTCTCCTTCTTTTCCCTACAATCCATATTAGAATTTAAAGGAATTGACTTGGGTTTAGGGTTTACCTCCTTTTTTTTACCCTTCGGACATTTGTCCTTATAGTGCCCCTTTTCATTACACCCAAAGTAAATAATGTGGTCCTTTGACTTTGCTTTGGTGGAGTTGGAAACTTCTTCTTGCTCCGGTATTGAGGATGGTCTCTCCTCCCCCTCAATCCTTGAAGTGGAGACTTCTTCTTCCCCCTTTGATGAAGTGGATGGTTCTTCAATTTCTTATGCCACTTCACTTGAGGAGATGGATGAATCTTTTTCTTCTTTCTCCTCCTCTTCGGATGTTGAGCTTCTTTCCTCATCCGATTGGTCATTTTCCTCTTCTTGGACCATTAAGCTCATTTCCTTGGGCTCTTCTACTACTTGAGCTTGTGTATGATTTTGATGTAAAGCTATCATCTTGCTCCATAGCTCGTGGGCATTTTTGTATTGACCTATACCACTAATTATATCATTAGGCAAAACCTTAAGCAATATTAAAATTACCTTCTCATTTGCCTTTGATTGAGTTTGTTGCTTCTTGGTCCAATATCTTGGTCGGAGCTTATTCCCATGCTTATCCTTTGGGGCTTCAAATGGATATTTTAGTGTAATCACTAAATCCCAATCCATGTTGAACCATACCTCTATCCACATCCTCCAATAATTGAAACTCTCTCGGTCGTAAGGAGGTGAAATGTTAATGTCGTCCCCTAAGTGTTCTTCACGCGCCATTTCCTCTAGTTTTTTGCTCTCCCGGCGGTTAGTCCGTAGGCGAGTGACCCCGACTCTGATACCACTTGTTGGGACCTTGTCGTTCGGCTAGAGGGGGTGAATAGCCGATCACCCACTTGATTCGCGGTTTCTTCCTACAAGTGTTAGCACGCGCAAGCGGAAACTTAAACTATAAATTAAAACAAATGCTAACACAAACCGTTTACGTGGTTCGGAGGTAAAGCTCCTACTCCACGGCTGCCCGTAAGGTGGACGATCCCGATCCATCAGTGGATGAGTCCTCGGAAGACCTTCGGCTAGCTCTTGTCGCTTCTTATGGGTGGAGAAACCTCGCCATAAACCCTCGACAATACCTGAGCACTAGAAGACTACTAATAAGCTCTAACCAAACTTATTTAGTCAACCGTTTCCCAGCCAAACCAAGCTCTCTTAAATAGAGCTCATAGCTGAAAAGAGCCGTTACCAGTCGACTGGTCCAAGCACCAGTCGACTGGTCCAACTTGGATTCGAACGTTACAACCCAACGTTCAAATTTCTGCCGCCATTAGTCGAGGATCAATCAACTGATCTTTCTGTGCACTTCATCAGTCGACTGATCCAAGCATCAGTCGACTGGTCCACCCCTAAACCTAAGGTTTCCCTTCCCGAGTATAATTCTCTCAGCACTCGAACCCTAGGATTTTCCGAGTACACTTCTCTCAGCACTCGAACCCTCACAACCTAGCTGACTCTTCATCCAGCAGCCTCGACCTATTGCCTTCAAGCCTTCTTCGACTTTGGCTCTCATCCCTCGGATGCATTCAAGCCCATGGCTCATCTCCCCATGTCATCCTTCGCGTATGCCTCGAAGTTCGATTCCCTCGGCTCATTGTCCCTGCTTTGTCCACGGTCCCTCGGATGCATACAAGCCCACGGCTTGTCTCCTCACACCATCCTTCACCGGACCCGAAGCCGTCCAGCTAAGTCCATGTGTATCCTGCAAACCTGCACACTCAAATACACATATCAAACATAAGGGTGAACCTAACTTAAACCCTTTGCCCGAACATCAAAACACATGGTCACTCCGGACCATAGATTACCCCAACAATCTCCCCCTTTTTGATGTTTGGGAATACGTTTAAGTTAGGGAAAACAAATAGCAAATATAATACTAAAACCCATTTGGACTTACGTTGCCAAGACTTCACCTTGGACTTATACCGCCAATGCGTATGCAATGCAATCATGCATGGATCCTCTCACAAGGCATCCCCACACCTAACCTCCCCAATGAGTTTAGGACTTTTACCAAATCGGGCTTTTTAAAACCTCTCCAAGGCTCTCCCTATATTGGACTTACAAAGGCTTTTTAAGAACCTTCCCAAGGTTCCCCCTTTACCATTAAAAATGAGCAACAATGCTTCCCCTTTACCTAAGCTCCCTCTTGACCTAGGATTTCTTCACCTTACTTTTGAAAATTATAAATTTTTAAATTTTCTTTTATCATTAAGGATTTCTTGCAAAGGCGTGTTTGGTTTCTCACTTAAACCCAACACTTCTCCCCCTTTGCCACACATCAAAAGGACTCCAATAATTTTCCTCTTATTAGATCATTTAACCTCTAATGATCATAAATAAAGTGTATTAACCCCCCATAAGATTATACACTTATTTTACATCATTACGATACTTTTTGATTGATGAAAAATAGTTTTAGCCTACATTAGTCGACTGGGACAGTTATCAGTCGACTGATTCCCATCGAAAAATCATACAGTAGTTAGTCTCTCTCTGACATCACTGTTACCAGTCGACTGCCCCCTGAACCAGTCGACTGGTACCCTGAAAATCTCATTTTCAACATTTCTAACCCAATTTCAGAAATGCACCAGAAATTTCACAAATCTCCAAAAAATTTCAAATTTTGTGGAGAGGTTTGTGGTACCTGTGTCTACTTGGAAAAAATACATTCAATTAGGGGACGGTTTGTGGTAATTAAATCCAGGTCGTTGCGATAATTAAAACCTTAATTGTCGCATATTACGGGCCATGATTATCCAATAATTATCGTCGATAATTATCCGCAGATCCAGAAAACAGGGGACGGTTACTTGAGGTTGGGCTATCGCAATGGATAATCCTCGAGCTCCACTCTCCCGAGTTGATCCCGGGGACCTTTGGCCCGGGGGGGTCCCAAGCGCCTATCTTCACGAGGTGATCTCGGGGACCTATCCTCCCGAGGTGGTCTAGGGAGTTTACTTGCCTGAGGTGGTCTCGGAAGTCTACCCTCCCGAGGAGATCTCGGGAGTATGCCTGCCCGAGGTAGTTTCGGGAGTCTACCCTCCCGAGGAGATCTCGGGAGTCTGAGAGAGTCGTTCAGACTTGGTGGACCTTGACACATAGCTTCTTCATTCCACGTGTCAACCATGGGATGCTCAACCCCATCAGGTAATTTAGTCGAACCGAGCTAACTTTAAAATGAATCAAGCCTTTAAAATAATTATGCATGCTTGACTTGGTTTAATTTTTTATGAACTTAAGCTTATTTGAAGCTTGACTTGAGCATGATTTGTTTAGATAGTATCAAACTCTTAATTTAAGCTGGATTTGAACTTGGTTCCTTTAGATGTTATTGAGCTCTTAATTCAAACTTCATTAATAATTTAAAATTTTTATTTATTTGATTGATTATTGAACTTGATAATTCAAAATTTATTTATTTTATTTTATTTTTTATTTATTTAGTATGTTGATAAGAGTTTTATTAATGAACATGGTTTGTGAACATTATTCATGACCGTTGTTTACGAATGTTGTTCACGAATATTGTTCATGAATATTAATGAGCTAAGCACGTGTGTTCAAGCTTGTTGTTTAGTTTAACGAGCTGTTAAACTTATTTATTTAATTATTTTTGTGTATATCGAATGCACATTAATAATCTCTTACCAAGTCGAACACCAAACTTATCCACAATCGTTTGATTCATTTACAACCCTAATTATATCAATAAAAATTTCGCACATCTTACGCCACACAACTGGTGAGCATCTCAAAAAAATTTTATTTTGAATTTTTTTATGCTTAATATTATAATCTAATTCTTAAATCTTAAAGATAAAACTCTAAATGATTTAACCGTAAGTAAAAGAAAAAAAGCAAAAAAAAAACAAAAATTCCTAGGCGACAGGCTATCACATTGATGCTTAACTTTGCAAATTACTCTCATGCTTCTAAGGACATGATTTTTTAGGTTCCTAGTGTTGGGTTCTCCCGGCACAAAAACATAAAAACGCAGCGGAAACAAGAACCCTCGAGCGATCCATGCGAAAGAAAACTCGTACGAAGTTCATCTATCTAACAGATCTATCTACAGTGTATACCTTTGGAGCGTGCCCTTTGCTTATCCCGCTCGTCCAAGGTGCGCCGGATCTCTTGCACGTTCAAGTGCTCGTGCCTCTATTCGTATCCACACGGACACAATCTCTCAACTTCGGGAGAACTACCTTAGTTGTGCTAGCAACTTGAGGTAGCTCGCAGAACACCAAGAACCCTACAATAGGGTTTCGGCCAAAAGAGGAAGATGAGGGAGGGAAGAAGAAAGGGAAGAAGAAGTCATCCAAAGTCACAAGGCCCTCTTTTATACTCATCCCATGAATACGAAGAGGTTTGTGTGTCTTTGGCTTCCTTCATTAATACCAATAAAGAGCACATCTTTTTACGTGGCTCTTTATCTTTTCCCACGCAAGAAAAGAATCTTTTTTCCCTTCATTAAACACTTTACTAAATTTCCCTTGTAATCCCGACCGGGCCTCTCGGGCTTCCGACTAGGTCTCCCGCCCAAGTCCCCCGAGTGTCTTGCTCCTGACCCAGTCTGCCGAGCTCCGACCCAGTCTGCCGAGCTCCCAGCCCAGTCTGTCGAGTGCCGAGCTCCCGACTCAGTCTGCCGAGCTCCTAGCTCAGTCTGCCGAGTGCCGAGCTCCCAACCTGCGCTCCCGAGTTCCTAACTCGAGCTCCCAAACTGACCTCTCGAGTTCCTAACTCGGGCTCAAATCTCCCGAGTTCCCAACTCAGATTTCCCGAAGCATCATGTCCTTAGTGTGTGACCCAATAGGTTCTCGCGACGTTGGCAATGCGCCTAAACCCTTTAGACACATAAGCAATGAGTGGCATCTAGCAATGCATCATTGCTACCCAAGTAGGAAGAAAAGTCGAGATCCGACTAAACCTCCATGACTATGATAATATATGACCTTGTCCTTCTATCCTTGATATCTAGATTCACCAATGAGGCATAGACCGTGTCATCCTCAATCAATCTTGTGTTTCTTGATCCCCGAGTAGACTCACTCAAATAAATGAGCTCAATATCTCATATTGACTTATTTGAGCATGGTCATGCGTTTCAGTAGTCCTACTCGATCAAGGGGCCCACAGATATCACTCCCATTATATGGGAGGGATAGATCCCATCTACATCACTCACATCCCTCCGCGTAATTCATTACATACCCAGTGATCGCCTTTATAGTCCACCCTGTTACGGGTGACGTTTGACGATACCAAAGTACATAACTCCTTATGTAGGGAACCGTAGTGACTTCAGGTCTAAGGACTATTCATACTAATAGTCACATGAGAAAGTTTATGACACTCATATGACAATCTATGAAATTTTCTCATGGCGGGTCAATTCAGTACACATTCTCCAATGTATACCCATATGTCAACTTGATATCACATATCCATGACTTGTGAGCTCAAGTCATCAGTTGACCTACATGCTAGTCTCCATGCATTAATATTGTCCTTGAATATTAATACTTGACTAGGAATGATTTAGAGTAGTGTTCTCTACATTATCTCACTATCGATACAACCTCGATATAATGTAGATAAGAACCTACTACCCAAGGATATTATTATACTTAGTTATTTGGCACAAATACAAAATAAGTATAATAACCAAATATGTCTTTATTAATGATAGAATATGATACAAAATGACCCTAATCAATCATCATATATTTGGCTCTAGGGCTCTTACTAACACCTAGAATTGTGGTTGTGTTGCCTAAGCAACCAAATACATTGATTTCGTATAAAGTGCTTTTTTATATTTGGTTTAGATACATAAGTCTTGATTGATTTCTGGCAAAATATCAACACTACCCACTATTTCACTACAAGAAACCCCACAAACAACAATATAATTATAATTCCATCACAATATCTATGGTTATTAATCAAAAATCATATTTAGTCTATTTAAATTAGCGATGAAATTAAATTTTCATCGCAATATCGATTATTATTAATCAAAATCATATATAATTTATTTAAATTAACGACGAAATTAAATTTCTATAGCTAATTTAGCGGATTTTGAGATTTCCCGATCCAACTTTTCCCAATCTCACAGATTTCTCCCTTCTCTCTCTGTTTGTCGGTATCGTCCTCTATGGCATGCGACCTCCTCTCCGGCACATAGGTAATCCTCTTTACCCCTCTCCTCTCCCATCTCTAGCCACAACCGCAAGCTCTCCCCTTCTCGTCGATCGCGAGGGCACCTAGCGTGGCCTCAGCCAGGGCAAGCTTGTGCGACTATTAGCTTTGCCGCAACCTTAGCCCTAGTGATGAGCTTAGTTGACCTCAGCTTAGCCAGCCATGAACTCAATCGCGACTTTAGCTTGCCCTGGCCACCAGCTTGGCCATGCCTCAGCCCTTGTCACGAACTCTGTTGGATATTTGAGTCTTAAAAAAAGACCAAATATGATTTTTGCAAAGGAAAATCAAATTGCTATCTGATCCGGGTGAATGATTTCTTAGAAGGATTAGGGGCTCGGTCGGGTTCGACTGCCGCTCTGAACCTGTAGTAAATAGATCGAGTCAAGAGTCACCCGAGGTCTGGCACTCGGGGTCGGTCACCCAAGGCCAGGCACTCAAGGTCGGTCACCCGAGGTCGGGCACTCGGGGTCGGTCACCTGAGGTCGGGACGCTCGGGGTCGGTCACCCGAGGTCGGGCACTCGGGGTCGGTTACCCGAGGTCGGGCACTCGGGGTCGGTTATCCGAGGTCGGGACACTTGGGGTCGGCCGCCTGAGGTCGGGCACTCGGGGTCGGTTACCCGAGGTCGGGACACTTGGGGTCGGCCGCCTGAGGTCGGGCACTCGGGGTCGGTTACCCGAGGTTGGGACACTTGGGTCGGCCGCCTGAGGTCGGGCCCTCAGAGTCAGTTATCGGGGTCAAGCACTCGCAATCACGCTGGGATGGCCGAACAATTATAGGTTGTCCCTATCAGTATTCAGAGGATAACCTCCCCCAACATAATCATTGCCTGACAGAGCCGCCAAGAGTTAATGGGGAACAGAAGAGACAACTTAAGCAGAGTGTCAGGCGGCTGTGACAGTCTCACAACTTTAATATGGCTGTCACCATCACAATCCGTCGACTGATCCTCCCTTAAATGAGATTTGCTAGCCATGACACAGCAGAGAGTTACCTCTCCCCTATATAAACCCCCCATATGGCTCTGTAGAAGGGATCGCTGCCATTTTGTAGCCACACCACCATATTGTGAGCCTCTTTTCGGTCCGAGCCGAGTGACTTGAGTCGCGTTTCCACCTGAGCCCGGGTCAGATCCTCGAGCAGACCGGGTCGGCTTGGTCAAACCGAGTCATCCGAGTGAGAACCGATCTTCGCTTGTCGACAGGATCAAATTTGGCGCCATCTGTGGGAAGTCTCGCCTGATCGGAAGCCGAAGATGAGCGACTCTAACCGGATGACCGTGATGCTTTCACAGGAAGAATTGGATCTGCTAGTCGAAGCCAGAGCTAAGAAGTTGGCGGCCATGCAACAGGCAGCTGCCCAACTCACTCGGGAAGGCCCAACCGAGCCTGCTACCCGGGTGGGCACTGAAGGAGGAGCGCGCCAGGGTGATAGCCCTCATTTTCACCCAGCACTGTTCGGACTAGCAGAGGGGGCAGGACAGTCTGATCCCCACGAAGTTTCTTCCAGTCGGGCCCGAGCCAACAAGGGCAAGGCCCCTCTCGGCCAGGCCTCGACTGAACTAACCGGATTCCCGTTCTCCCACCAAATCTTGCAAGAGCCACTTCCTAAACGTTTCCGACTCTTTTCCATCCCCGAATATGGAGGAGCCGCAGACCTTGAAGAGCACCTGAAGAAGTTTGAGAATGCCGCATTGCTACACCAGTACCCGGACAGTATTAAGTGCAGGGCTTTCCTGACCACCCTGGCCAGGCCAGCCCAATGATGGTTCGACAGACTCCCCGAAGGATCGATAAAGGAATTTGCCGATTTCAAAAGATTGTTTCTACAACACTTTGCCAGTAGTAAGAGACATTACAAGACTAGCTTAAACTTGTTCACCATGAAGCAGGGCTCCAAGGAGTCTCTGAAAGCCTACATCAAAAGATTCAATCAAGTTGCATTAGACGTACCTACCGCTACGTCCGAGGTGCTAGTCAGCGCCTTCGCTCAAGGTCTACAAGAAGGCGAGTTCTTTAGATCCTTGATCCGAAAACCTCCCAAGGATTTTGAAAGCCTTCTGGGTAAGGCCAGTAAATATGTGGATGTGGAAGAAGCACAAGTTGCCAGACAGCCGGAGGCCCGACCTGCACCTAAGACCCCTCAGCATCAGCATAGGGGTGCACCTCCTGGAGGACCTCTCAGAAGCCCTAGAGCTATGGGACACCGACAAGGAGCCGAGAGGGGAATAGTTCAGCAAGTGGCCCAGGGTTGCCTCCCTTCCAGATGGCAACCCTATTATTCTTTTCATAACAGCCATACCCATGACCTGCAGGACTGCTGGCAGGCTGGCAGAGGTCGGGGTCATACTGGCCGAGGAAGTCCAAGAGGAGCTCACCAAGGAGGAGGTCGAGGTCGGGGGAGAGCACCGCCTAGTCAACCCGAGTCCCCTGTTCAACCGACTGCCTCTGCAGCAAGACAACTGTTCCCGACCCCCGGCTCCCCCGGACGGGGAAATGCCAACGAGGAGCAGGCTAATCAACAAAACTCTGTGCACGGGTCCATCCATGTCATTTCGGGTGGACCCACCTATGGAGATTCCAACAGGGCTCGGAAATCGCAGGTTCGACGCCTTGACATTTATCAAGTGGGCTGTAGTTCCGCCCAAGCTCAGGGGCCGCAGATTAACTTCAGTCCCGCAGACCTACAAGGAGTAGAAGTACCGCATGATGACGCCCTGGTCATCACGGCGATCATAGCCAACTATCAAATCCATCGTACCATAGTGGATTCAGGCAGTTCTGTGAATATCTTATACTTGAAGGCATTTGAGCCATTGCAGATTGAAATGACTGAGTTGCAACCTGTGGCCACACCCTTATTCGAATTCACGGGGAATGAGGTCCAACCACTGGGGCAGATTAAGCTGGCCATATCACTCGGCGAGGAACCTTTAAGAAGGACCAGGTGGTCTACCTTCCTGATAGTAGACGCACCTTCAGCCTATAACGCCATCCTGGGCCGGCCAGCCCTAAATGAATTCCGAGCGGTGATGTCCACTTTCTACTTGAAGGTCAAATTCCCGGTAGGGGATCGGGTCGGCGAGGTTAGAGGAGATCAGAAGGTCGCCCGCCAGTGTTATGTGGATGACATCCGGGTGGAGGTCAGGAAGGCCAATCGAACCCCAACTTACAACTGTAACATGGTGCAGTCTTCTCAGCCCTCTCCCTGGGCTGAACTGATAGAAGAAAAAGAAGAGGTTCAGCTATTGCCTGACCGAGAAGAGACCCGGGTAAGAATAGCTCCGGGGCTACAGCCCGACCTCCGGCAACAACTGATAGAGTGTCTGACTCGAAATCAAGATGTCTTCGCCTGGTCCCAGCAAGATCTGAAAGGGGTCAGGCCCGAGGTCATGGAGCACCAGTTGCATGTCTACCCGGATGCCCGACCTGTAAAGTAGAGAAAAAGAGACTTCAGCCCTGAGCAGAACAAAATTATTCAGGCCGAGGTGGAAAGATTGTTAAAAGCAGGACACATTCGAGAAGTGTTATCTCCTGCCTGGCTATCCAATGTGGTGCTGGTCTCCAAGCCAGGCGATAAATGGAGGGTGTGTATAGACTTCAGGGACCTTAATAAAGCTTGTCCCAAGGATTGCTATCCGCTTCCCCGAATAGACCAGATGGTAGACTCCACCGCAGGAAGCGAGCTTATCTGCATGTTGGACGCCTATCAAGGATACCACCAAGTCCCGTTATACCTGGATGACCAAGAGAAGGTCAGTTTTGTCACAGCGGAGGGTACTTATTGCTACACTATTATGCCCTTCGGACTCAAGAATGCTGGGGGCGACCTATCAGAGGTTGATGAACAAGGTCTTCAAGGAACAACTCGGGAAGAACGTAGAAGTGTATGTGGATGACATCCTTATCAAGTCCCTCCGAGCTGCCGATCTGATAGCAGATGTGCAAGAGACCTGCTGCACTCTCAAGAGGTATGGCCTCAAGCTTAATCTAGCCAAATGCCTATTCGGAGCTAAGAGTGGTAAATTCCTCGGTTACATCCTGACCGAGCGGGGGATAGAGGCTAATCCAGGCAAAGTGAAGGCTCTGCTGGACATGCCTCCTCCCAGAAACCTAAGGGAAGTCCAGCGCTTGACGGGGAGAATCACTGCCTTGTCCCGATTCATCTCCCGGTCGGCTGACAGAAGTCTGCCGTTCTTCAAGATTCTGCGTAAGGCCACCAAGTTCTAATGGGATGCTGAATGTGACCAGGCCTTCGAAGAATTGAAGACCTACTTGATCAGTCTGCCAGTATTAGCTAAGCCTGAGGAAAGGGAACCATTGTATGTTTATTTATCTGCTACTGAGGGAGCTGTGAGTGCTGTGCTTGTAACCCAGAAGGAGACCGAGCAACAACCGATCTATTTCTTTGGGCACTTACTTAAGGAGGCCGAGTGTAGGTATACTACACTCGAGAAATTAGCTTATGTCCTTGTGTTGATGGCTCAGCGGCTACGACCATACTTTCTGGCTCATCCTATCCGAGTGCTGACCAATAGCACACTCGGGAAGGTCTTGATCAACCCGGAAGTCTCGGGTCGGATGGTCAAATGGACAACTGAATTGAGCGAATATGATATTCAGTACCAGCCCCGAACTGCGATCAAAGCTCAGGCCTTGGCTGATTTCTTAAGTGAACTCTATACAGAGGAAGAAGAAGGAATATGGAAGATCTATGTTGACGGGTCAGCCACTCGGGCAGGGAGTGGCGTGGGAGTCTTATTGGTCTCCCCTGACGGAAGCTCACTACACTTGGTTGTACGCCTAGAATACCCAGCTACTAACAATCAGGCAGAGTATGAAGCCCTCTTGGCAGATCTGCAAGCGGCCAAACATGTGGGTGCCACTCGGGTCATCCTGCACTCGGACTCCCAGCTGGTGGCTCGACAGGTGACCGGACAGTTCGAAGTCAACGATGACAAGTTACAAGCTTATGTGGAGGCTTACAAGCAATTACAAGCCGAGTTTCAAGAAGTTCAAATTTTACAAATCCCCCGGGGAGATAATGCCAAAGCTGATGAGCTGGCCAGGTTAGCCAGCTCGGTCCATTCCTAGGTCTTCCGCAGACCATCACCTCAATCATGCTAGTGGCACAGGTCGAGAGGGAAGCAGAAATGGAAATACAAGGAGACTGGCTAGCCCCATTCATAACCTATCTGAAGGAAGGGACTCTTCCGGTCAGTTTGGAGCAAGCCAGGATATTCAAGATAAGGGCGGCCAGGTTCACTCTGATAGGAGACGCTTTATACAAACGAGGGTTCGCTCAGCCATTACTCAGATGCTTGGGAGAAGAAGAGGCAGATTATGTGCTCATAGAAATACATTTGGGATCTTGTGGGAACCACTCGGGAGGTCGGTCCATGGCTCGGAAGGTTTTACTAGCAGGTTACTTTTGGCCGACCCTCCAGAAAGATGCTGAGAGATTGGCCCTTTCCTGCCATTCTTGTCAGAAGTACCAGAATCTATCGCACCGACCTATCGAGATGCTGATTGCTTCCACTGTGTCTTGTCCCTTCGACCAGTGGGGCATGGACATAGTAGGACCATTCCCCAGGGCAGCCGGTCAGAAGAAATTCTTGCTAGTGGCAGTAGATTACTTCTCTAAGTGGATTGAGGCAGAGGCCTTAGCCAGGATTACTGAGCAAGCAGTGAAGAAGTTCTTGTGGCAAAATATCTTATGCCGATATGGCATACCGCACAAGCTAGTGTCAGATAATAGTCGGTAGTTTCAAGGTCGGATAATAAGAGAATGGTGCAAAGAATTTGGGATTACACAGGCCTTCACTTTCGTGGCTTATCCCCAAAGTAATGGTCAGGCTGAGGTAGCTAACAGAGAGATTCTGAAGGGACTCAGAGCCAAGCTGGACCAGGTCGGGTGGTCCTGGGTGGACGAGCTGCCCGGTGTTCTGTGGGCTCTGTGGACTACCCCCAAAGAAGGGTCAGGATGCACTCCTTTCCAGTTAGTATACGGTGGCGAAGCTGTAGTTCCCATGGAGGTCGGCTGTGAATCTGACAGGAGACATCTGTATGGGGAGGACAATGCAGAGAAGAGACGGGCCGAGCTGGATCTGATTGAGGAGGTCCGCGCGAAGGCTGCAGTTCGCATGACCGCGTACCAGCAAAGGATGCGGCGCCGATACAACCTAAGAGTCATCCCCCGAAGCTTTCAGGTGGGTGATCGGGTATGGAAAAGAATCAAGCCAGTTGGGGAAGTAGGCAAGCTGGAGCCTCAATGGAGTGGCCCTTTCCTGGTAGTCGAAGCACTGGGATCAGGAGCTTACTATCTAGAAGACGCTCAGGGAAAACGGCTCGGAAGACCCTGGAGTGTAGTGCACTTAAGATTGTACCGTGAGGAGAGTGGAGAGAAATGATTCTTGTAACTGTACTCAGAAAAAAATGATGACAAAAACTCTGACTCGCCAAAAGACAATAGCAGCAAGTTATAAGTGGGCTTGCTCTCACGTACCCACCGGACTCGGCGCCGATCGAGCGTGGCGTTCCACGTTCGGTCGGGCTCGGTCGGGCGTGGCGATCTACGCTCGGTCAGGGTAAGTCGGACGGTGTCTAGACTCTTGCTAAGGCAAGTTATAAGTGGGCTTGCTCTCACGCACCCACCGGACTCGGCGCCGATCGAGCGTGGCGTCCCACGTTCGGTCGGGCTCGGTCGGGCGTGGCGATCCACGCTCGGTCAGGGTAAGTCGGACGGTGTCCAGACTCTTGCTAAGGCAAGTTATAATTGAGCTTGCTCTCACGCACCCACCGGACTCGGCGCCGATCGAGCGTGACGTTCCATGTTCAGTCGGGCTCGGTCGGGCGTGGCGATCCACGCTCGGTCAGGGTAAGTCGGACGGTGTCCAAACTCTTGCTAAGGCAAGTTATAAGTGAGCTTGCTCTCACGTACCCACCGGACTCGGCGCCGATCGAGCGTGGCATCCCACGTTCGGTCGGGCCCGGTCGGGCGTGGTGATTCACGCTCGGTCAGGGTAAGTCGGACGGTGTCCAGACTCTTGCAAAGGCAAGTTATAAGTAGGCTTGCTCTCACGCACCCACCGGACTCGGCGCCGATCGAGCGTGGCGTCCCACGTTCGGTCGGGCGTGGCTATGCATGCTCGGTCAGGGTAAGTCGGACGGTGTCCAGACTCTTGCTAAGGCAAGTTATAAGTGAGCTTGCTCTCACGCACCCACCGGACTCGGCGCCGATCGAGCGTGGCGTTCCACGTTCAGTCGGGCTCGGTCGGGCGTGGCGATCCACGCTCGGTCAGGGTAAGTCGGACGGTGTCCAGACTCTTGCTAAGGCAAGTTATAAGTGGGCTTGCTCTCACGCACCCACCGGACTCGGCGCCGATCAAGCGTGGCATCCCACGTTCGGTCGGGCCCGGTCGGGCGTGGCGATCCACGCTTGGTCAGGGTAAGTCGGACGGTGCCCAGACTCTTGCAAAGACAAGTTATAAGTGAGCTTGCTCTCACGCACCCACCGGACTCGGCGCCGAGCGGGCGTGGCGTTCCACGTTCGGTCGGGCCCGGTCGGGCGGGGCGATCCACGTTCGGTCAGGGTAAGTCGGACGGTATCCAGACTCTTGCTTGAGGGAAACATGAATTAACACATTTCTATGATCTTCACTGCCATGGCGTGGCTCCCCACGCTCTGCGAGACAAAAGGAATAGTAGGTCGGCTTAGCAAGGCCGAATTGGTTCAACCAAAGCACACAAGCTAACTCGGCTTCGCCGATAAGGCTAACTCGCCAGAAACAAGATAAAACGCTCAGTCAAGGTATCTACCCGATCGAACAATATGCCCGAACCCGGGTAGCGGCCTGACTGAATAACTAAGAGCTCAAATACACTGAGCGTTCGGCACTTAGAAAAATTTGACACTTGGCTCACGAAATCGAGCTAAAGGGAGCGGTATGAACGGCCTGAGCGGTCAACGCTTTGTGGAAATTCGTGATATGACCCAAGCGTCGGCCCTCGTAGAGCCGGTCGGGCACTCCAAGCAGACAATACTTAACAAAAACCTTAAGCATCGCGAGCAAACAAATACGGTATCCAGGCTATTGAAATAAAACCATAACAAGCTAAGGGAATCAAAGAAGGGCTCATGGCCCCTACAAAATTGAGCCCCGAGGGCTGAGTCAGCTCAAAACATGGCAAACTTTCTAAGGCCTGAGGGCCGAGTCATCATTAAACAAAGGAAAGTAAAAATTCAACCTAAGTAAATGGAGGGAAAGCATCTTCGGGAATTGACGCCTTGATCAACCTAGGTTTCACTACGTTGGGGGGAAGGTCCTCGGGAAGGTGGCCGGCCTCGGTCAGCTGCTGGATAGCGCCCTTCACGCCGTACACAATCATGCCACCAGTGCGCTCCGCCACTTGGTCCAAGAAGGAGTCTGACTTAATGTAGGTCATTCGGGCTGCTTCAATCCGGGCGGACTCGCCCGACTTGTAGTCCTCCAACTCCTTCTTGAGCCGAGCAAGCTCAGTGTCCTTCTGAGCAAGCTCGGTATCCTTCCCCTGGATGGTGGTCTCCCGAGCAGCCAGCTGTGCCTCCTTGTTCACTAGTTGAGTTTCCAAACCTTGAAAGGCCTCTTGTTGGGCGGCCAGCTCCATCTCTTTGTTCTTCAGGGCGAGTTGAGTCTGGTGATGAGCAGCGTCCGACTCCTTCAATTTTCGCTAAAGCCCCTTGGCGTCTGTTGTTCTCTTGGCCAGGTCGGAATGGGCTCGGGTGTACTGGGTCTTGAGGACCTTATTCTCGCCCTCCAAATGAGCCACCTGGTTAGATAGGCGCTCCGACTCCACAGCAGACTGGGCCAACAGCCGTTGCTCTTCTTCCAAGCCGACCTCCAGCTCTGATATACGCAGCCTTGGTGCAGTTATTTCTGAATGAAGCTTGTCCAGCCCCTCGTCGCCTGGAGGAAGGGTGCATTGTGCCACTTTGGCCTCCAGGTCTCTCACTCTCCGTTCGGCCGCCCGGCGCTCCCGAGTGTTGGTGACCAGCGCTTGGCTAACTGCATGGCCCAATGCCCATTGCTGTAAAATGGCACGAAGGGCGTAAGGATAAGCATAAATAGCCGAAGGACGGGAGAGGGTACCTGAGTCAGGCCCATGAAGAAGTGGTCAGCCAAGCTGACAGGGTCCATCGCGAAAGACGCCGTCCATCCTTCCTCCCAACCCGAGACCAACATGCCATGCAGATTAAGTGGCTGTGGCTGGACTGTTGGAGTTTGAATAGTAGATGAGGGCACTTGAACGTCCACAGCTGACCTTGAAGGGGCATGCATAGACAGAAGGGCCTCTACAGCGTCAATGTTTGCAGTGCTCGTCTGAGGGGCCGGAGGACGCGGCGCGGTCCCCGAGGTCGATGCACCGAATGGTATTGTTATGGAGGTAGGAGGTCGGGCTGCCGAGCGGGGTGTTGTCTGGGTCGGACCCCGAGCGTCAGGTCGGGGAACAGCTGGAACAGGAGCTGAGCCTGGGGCCGGAACTCGAGGGCTGGTCATGGCTCGATCAGGTCGAGAGGGTGCGACAACCTGATCCTCTGAGGTCGGTGCTGGAGGCGAAGGCGTACCCAAGCGGAGGACTAGCCGGCGGCGCTTCGGAACCAAGCTAGTAGAAGCTGCCTGATCTTCTTCCTCTTCTTCTTCCTCTGCCTGGGCGGATGTCCCCTCACCCGCTACCCGAGTCGTCGTTCCCGAACCCCCGGTCGGGAGATTCTCTCCTGGATCGTTTGCTGCGGTTTCCAGCAGCTCGGGATCTGCTGCAGTGCTTACTGGTGGTACCGCCCGAGCAGTCGCTAGTTGGGCCTCCAGAGCATCCATGGCTTCTTGCTCCCGATCCAACACGGTGTCAACCCTAGCGCTATACATGACTTCGGCTGCACAAAGGAAAAAGTTTTAGTTAGCATTAACAAATTTACAAATTGAATAGAGACGTACCGAGGGTGCCGGGTAGCTCCGCCGGGACTTGGCTCAGCCGGAAGAGATACAGCATACCCTCGATCAATAGCTTGCTCGCATGGTATCGGGCTCCCCCGAGCTTGGAGAAGGCAGACCGGTAGCCCGGATCTGAACGAAGACTCTTGGGCAGTTGAGGGTGATCGGGCAAGTTCTCTACCCACGCAGTAGGCCAGTTCGGTCGGGGAAGGGATTGGATATAGAAAAAGTGAGATTTCCATCCCTTTTTGGAGGAAGGAACCTTCTCTAAGAAGGCCGAGTTAATACGAGCTTGGAAATAAAAATTCCTGGGTTCTTGTTTCTTAAGATAATAGAAGTAGTGAAACACCCGGGGTTCCAGAGGGATTTTATGGGCAGTGAAGATGATCACGGTGCCGCATAAGATTCGGATCGAGTTGGGGGCTAATTGAGACAAGGAGACTTGGAAATAACGACAAATTTCGTGGAAGAAGGGATGTAGGGGGAAGCGCAGGCCGGCCAACAGTTGATCAGAGAAGACGGTGAAATAACTTAAGGGAGTCTCGTGAGCCCGACCTCGACGGTCGGGAAGAGTCATCGGGTGGTCTTCGTGGATTAGGTAATCTATACGCAAGGTTTCTAGCTGACCTAAGGTTAGGGAAGAACGGGTAGTTAAATACCATGGCTCGGGGGGCGTAGACGCCATCAAAACAAAGTCGGGAAAGGCACAACAAGGGCTCGGCAGAGGAAAAGGAGTACCTAAAATCGAAGTTCGCCGGAAACACTGTTCGCCGGATTTGCGAAGGACGGGTGGCAGAGATCGGACAGGAGTCAGAGAGAAAGCGAAGGTCGGGATAAAAAAGAGTGAAATGAGGAGTTAAGCCTATTTATACCGCAGGTAAAACCAGGATGACCGTCCGATGGAGGAAAGGAAAATGGCGGGGCGAACTACTCGCCGTCCGATCTCTGCCATTTCCTAGACCTTGAAGCTTCGCTCGCACGTCGCACGAACCACGCCAGTGACGTTTCATTACCGGAGACCTCCAGTCGGGAGGTGACACGTGGCCTTGCATTAATGGGGATTTGATGGAGGATACGACATTTAAAGAGGAAGATTAACCGTGCGATGTGACGCGCGAGAAGGCGAGAAAGAGGTGTGCCGACCGAGCAGGGAGCCTAGTCAGTCGGATTGAACTCCTCCTTTGATTAGACTTGAGAGGAAGGCTTGTGATCCGGGTGAATGATTTCTTAGAAGGATTAGGGGCTCGGTCGGGTTCGACTGCCGCTCTGAACTTGTAGTAAATAGATCGGGTCAAGAGTCACCCGAGGTCTGGCATTCGGGGTCGGTCACCCAAGGTCAGGCACTCAGGGTCGGTCACCCGAGGACGGGCACTCGGAGTCGGGACGCTCGGGGTCGGTCACCCGAGGTCGGGCACTCGGGGTCGGTTACCCGAGGTCGGGCACTCGGGGTCGGTTACCCGAGGTCGGGACACTTGGGGTCGGCCGCCTTGTAATGCCCCAAAATTTCCATTTTTAGTTCTTAAAGCCCTTAGAATTATTTAAAAATGGTTTAGAAATATTCTAGATATTTTTAGGGATTTTTAGAATATTTTTATGGAATTTTCCGAGTTCGTTTAGTATATAAAAAAAACGTTTAAGGGCAGCCGGGGGTTCGAACCCGCGACCAGCAGGAGACCAGGCAAGCGCGCGACCAGCCAGGCTAGGGTATCAAGCACAGCAAAGGGTGGAGAGATATATATTTAAGGTGTGGTTAGGTCAATCCGCCCCCATAAGTATAAATAGATAAGTTAAGAGAGGAAATTAGAATTTTGGGTTTCTCTTCCTCACCCTAGCCGCGCGAAGCAGCCTCTCCCTCTCACGCACGCACGCCCAAGCCCTTCTCCTCTCTTCCAAGGGGCGCCGGCCAAGGAGGGATCAAAGAAAGCGGAGCGTTGTATTCGTCTCGACGAGGAGAACGCGTAGGCGCGAAGAATTCTCCGAGATCTCAAGTTTCTCCCGAGTCCTAGACGTCAATCTTGGTTGTAAGTCCAAGATATCAAGGTAAGTACTGCTCACCTGCAGTAAGAGGCGGTTTTTCCGCAAGAATTTCCCTTAAAAGTTTTTAAAAAGAGATATTTACTTCTTGTTAAGATTTTTGCATGTGATCTTAGTTCATTATATGCTTATATATTTTATTGAGTGCCCTATATGAGGTTAGGGTCCAAGAAAAGCTATGAGAAAAGAAAAGAGAAGATAAAGATAAGAAAAGAAAAGGCCAAGGCCTTAAGAAATCCCCAAAAGTCAAGACTTAGGGATTTTAGCACGCAAGGTGCTCGAGAAAATGCCAAGGCATTTACAGATAAGAAAGAAAAGCTATTTTATTTTCTAAGGCCAGTACCCGGCGTCCAAGGGCGTCGTTAAAGAAATCCAGGTGTCCAATTCCAAGGTCTTGGCCCTGGTAGACCAAGGTCTGCTCTATTAGGATTGGTGGCTCGCTACCCCAACCTTTTAGGGAACGCGCATCAGATGGTACTTACGTCTTCAGTGGATCCAAGTGATTATTATTTTCAAGTATATGCTTTAGCAAAGTTTCTAAAGTTTAAAGAGTTTTTCAAAAAGTTAAAGAATAGCTAAAGTTTCAAGTTGAGCCAAGAAAAGTAAATTGAGATTTATTAATGCTTGAGTATGCATGTTTTGAGTTATACATGTTCTTAGTTTTCTTTCAAGCATATAAGTATCTCATATGATTTTCATATTGTTCAAGAAGCATGTTTGCACATTTCGAGATTTTGTGAGCTAGATAGTACTTACTAAGCTTTTTGCTTACTAGTTGCATTTCCTCTTACTGCAGATAAAGGTAAAGGCAAGCAATTCTGAAGGAAGGCGATGAGGCGGTGCTGAGTAAAGTGTGTGTGGTGGCTGATTTTGGAGAGATCTTTGAGACAAGACAATTTAGTTATTTGAATTACAATGTTATAGTTTATTCAAATTTCAAGTTCTTGCTTTATGGAGTTTAGCGAACATTTAAGCTTTGAATAGTTTTACATGCTCAATTTCTTAGAGTGAAGATTCCATGTCATTTCATTTAGCATATATATCCTTATGATGGCATTGGATGAGTAGAAGTGTGAGTAGTTGGAAATATTGATACTTTGTTAGAAATATAGATGCATGTGCCAAGATAGTATTAATTTCTCTTTGAATCAAGTTTTATTGCTTAAATATGTTTAGAAGAGTTGCATTCACATTTCATAATGCTTTAGCAAGGTTATAGAACATGTATTTGGTGTTATGAATGCATAGGAGTCAAGATTGGTACAAACTCTAATGTTAAAGTTCATATAAACTTGAATAGCTTATTTTCTTCCGCAAAAGTCCTAATTTCAAGTTTATGGATTCATTTTGATTGGCTAAATTGATTGGAAAACTGGCCTAGAGTATAGAAATGGTGTCATGATTCTATTTGGCTCGAAAGTATAGGTTTGGTGGAGTTTTGAAGCAAGTGCCGAAATCTGAAAATTCTGTTTTCAGGCTTATCAGTCGACTGATACAGTATCAGTCGACTGATACCCGAAAGTTGAGTTGGGTGAGGCAAGTTTCAATAAATTTCATCTTAGGAGTTTTTGAGAAAGAAAGTGTGACATGGTATCATGCATGACTACTTAAGTTAGAATATCATTCTTAGATGAATTTAAAAGAAAAAAAAAAGATTTCCGCATTTTTTTTCTTTAGTCGTGCATTAGAAGTCGAGAAGTAGACAGAAGTAACGATCCGTCTAAGGCAGGAGAAGGCGGGTCGCTACACGCCTGAGGTCGGGCACTCGGGGTCGATTACCCGAGGTCGAGACACTTGGGGTCGGCCGCCTGAAAGTCGGGCACTCGGGGTCGGTTACCCGAGGTCGGGACACGTTATCGGGGTCAAGCACTCGCAATCACGCTGGGATGGCCGAACAATTATAGGTTGTCCCTATCAGTATTCAGAGGATAACCTCCCCCGACATAATCATTGCCTGACAGAGCCGCCAAGAGTTAATGGAGAACAGAAGAGACAGCTTAAGCAGAGTGTTAGGCGGCTGTGACAGTCTCACAACATTAATACGGCTGTCACCATCACAATCCGTCGACTGATCCTCCCTTAAATGAGATTTGTCAGCTATGACACAGCAGAGAGTTACCTCTCCCCTATATAAACCCCCCATATGGCTTTGTAGAAGGGATCGCTGCCATTTTGTAGCCACACCACCGTATTGTGAGCCTCTTTTCGGTCCGAGCCGAGTGACTTGAGTCGCGTTTCCACCTGAGCCCGGGTCAGATCCTCGAGCAGACCGGGTCGGCTTGGTCAGACCGAGTCATCCGAGTGAGAACCGATCTTCGCTTGTCGACAGGATCACTATCAATTGATAAAAGTTAAAATTGACTTCAAAAATGAAATTTACGTTTCGCGTAGATGAATCTAGATTATTAATTTGCTCAAAACTGATTACGGGTTATTGAGAAATTAATTGTTTAAAGTAAGTCTAAAATTGACATAGAAGGAAGTAGATAGGGAATAATCCAACATTTGAAGTTTCCAAAGGTATTTGCTTTATTATATGTATTTCTGTGTTAATGGAGTTAAAAAAGAAAAACACAGGCGGTCTCTTCTCACAAGCGAGCGCCCACCACCCTCCACTTGCGCATTGGGCACTTTGTTGGCGCACTTTGCACATACGCATCGTCGCGAGGAGCATTGAGGAGCTTAAATTTATGCTTCAGGTGATGTGACACTCAGGTGGTGTGTCATATGATGTGGTAGTGCCTATATGATACTCAGGTAGGAGGAGAGATGACTGGACTGTTGACTAGGCGAATGAATGACAATTGTTGGATCGAAGAGGGGTGCTCGATCGCAATTGACGCGATCTGGAGTGTTAATCGTGAAGAGTCACGATCTGACCGTTGGTGAAGAGACTTGATCTGATGCGCAAATTGAATCTGGTGGCTGAGATCAGAGGGGGATCTGAAGGGTTATAACCATCCAGATCTGATAACTAAGATTAAAGGGCTATCTGAAGGGTTACAACCCTCCAGATCGAACACCCAGATCAATTCTAAATCAAAGGTCACACTCATTCACCAAAGGGTATCTCACCTCTTCCCTTATATAAATAGAGTCCCCTAGATGATGGATTCATTCATTCAATCATTCAAAGTTCATTAGCATTCATCTCATCTTGTACATCTGGAGTCCAAAAAATTTGCGAGAAGGTTCGCTAGTCTTGAAATTTATAGTGTTGTTATTTCGAGACGTCGTCGTTGTATCTTGAAAAACGAATTATTGCTATCTGTGAGCATATGTAGCGGAGCAATATCGTTTTACGAAGATAGTGTACAACACTAGTCTCGACGATATCATATCAGTTTGCATCCCCCGACAGCAACCCGAGAATTGACCAAACAAACTCTGACCGGGGCTCGAAGAGGGAGTTTCAAATCTTAAGTTTGCACTATATTATAAATTATCTGTGCATAAGGTTTTGTAGTTTATAATGAGCCTAGGGTTTATTTAATATCCTTTATGCAAATTTGATTATGATTCGATGGAAAATTTCTGTTTATTGTTCTACTTGTTCGACCAACTTTAAGATATGGTGTTGATGGTCATTGCCTTCAAGATAGCTCTGTTAGTTTATTGTATTTTTATTTTCTTAAAATACTACTGACACTAACCTTATTTGGAATATCCAAGATAGCTTTCTAGCCATAACAGTGGATCATAATGAAGCTCCTTTCTAGTGTAGCAACCACATTGTAGAAACTGCAAGATGTGCGAACAATTTTACAAAAGATAAAGGTTATGCATAACAATTTTATTAGTAGCAATGGCTAATTAAGATTTGAATGGATATCTGCATCATTTCTACTTAAATTGGGGACTTAATAATCTCGTATCATGTTCAGGTAGTGAAGTTGCATAGACAAGTATGGTTCTCTTAATTGTACATTATCTCATGTATATGCTTTATCGACGTCGGATATGATAGTAATTATCTTGCGAGATATCAAGAAAGGAAGATGAAAAAAAAGAACAAGTAAAAGATTCTCTTAAAATGAAGAGAAGCATATTGTTTTCCGAGTTTTATCGCAATAAGAAAATTTATTATAACTAATGGATGAATCTTCAACACCTAAAGAAGACTTTTATTTATATCACAACCTAAGTCCTAAATAAAAGGAAAAAATTATAGTTAAAGGATCTTAATTTCAATCTTGTAAAGAAATAAAATAGAACTTTTATCCGAAAAAGAAAATAATTAATTGGACGATCTTAATTAAATCAAAATAAAACGTGAATTAAGACAAATCCTCCCCTATAAATATCAAGAATACCAAAATTATTTCAAATACCTAAAAAACAAAAATTATCAAAAATAACAAAAGTGGTTCGAAAAGGGTTTAAACGACGAAATTAGGATCCGAAAATTGATGGTTACAGATTCCCCAGTAACAAATGTAGGTCTTCGAATTCTGGACGCGTGGCCGCAGACATAGTTTGTTTCTGAATCCTAAGTCAAAAATTTTGTCCTTTTGAAGTTGGAAGGGTGATGTTAGACTTCATCATGTGTTGAGCTTGCATCCAAACGTAAGTTTTCGAATTTTGAATGTATAGCCACCGATAGAGCCTAAATTTGAATCCCGAGTTAAAAATTATACTTTTTAAAGTTGAAAAGATCATTTTAAATTTCATCATGGATTGAACTGCACCCCATATTTATTCAACTGAGTACCTGCATGATTAGTTATTATTATTATTAGCTAAATTTTGGTAAACAGTAAAAACCTTGATTGAGTTAGTTATAGCTATCTCAGGACTATTGCAACCGTACTGAGATTTTCATGACTTATACTTATTAGTTTTGTACATAGGATCAAGTTTATTGTTCTTGTGATTAACAAAGTAGCTCACTGTCTCTGTGCAAGATCTTTTCCAGAGTTCCATTGAGATTTATCTTTTGTTGATGCTAAACTATGTTTTTGGGAATGAGAGTTTGCCAAAGTTATTTCTAAAACTTAACTATGAAAACAGGCCCTACAAACTAAAAGGTTAAGTGGTTACCATTTTTGACAACTAAATATGATCCTATTAAGGAATACAATTAGGAAAGGTTGTTTGAGATAACATGGTAGTTCAAAGGATATTCTATGGAATGATTAGAAGGGTATGATTTGATGATTAATAGCGTGAAATGGATACAGTGACTTATGAAGACTTTATGGAATGATTAGAATGGTATGATTTGATGATTAATAGTGTGACAAGGATACAGTGACTTTTGAGGACTTTATGGAATGATTAGAATTAAGTGTATGATTTGATGATTAATACTGTGAAAAAGGAAGCAATGACTTTTGAAGAAGGACAAGAAGATTTAGATTATTTTAATTTTAAGTACTATCGAACAGATTGTAAATAATGATGATTAAATTTTAGGATTAATGTTAATGTTTTAGTTATGATATGGTTACTGTTTTACATATAAATCTCATTAGTTTTATCATATAAATTATTATTGTTCTGATTTGATTATTATTTGGAACTTATATGTGTTATAATATTATTTTTGTCGGATATTACAGCATTACACGGTTGCCAAATTATTTTGAGAATTGTTGGAATTAGTAAATATTGATGCTATTAGTAATTCTAATTCACCTAATTTTTTATTTATTATTTTGGAAAAAAATTCATACTCCGGATGGTTGCAATTGATTATATAAGTAAAAAATTTAAAGAGCCTTAGTGCGCTTCTGGTTTTACATGGAGGTATGTAGACCAAATCTTTAAAACTTTTATTATCGGAAACTTTTGATAATTAAGTAATTTGAATATTATTAATATTGTATAAGATAATATCTTTTTATACTAATTGGATTATATTGTTGCAGAAAAATATATTTATGAGTCAGGACATGCTTGAGATAGAATTTAAAAAAATATGGAATAATTATTGTACAAAACTATACAATGACTTGTTATACAAGTGGAGAATGAAGGGAACAAGATCAACCCATATAACACATGAGATTTGGGATGCATTGAAGAACACTTGAGCTGCAAAAAAATAGCAGCAAAATTTATTGACTGCTCAAAATAATATAAATATTGAGTTTGCTAGTCCAAGCATCAGATCCACAAAACATTGCGATTGGATCACGATATATTATAAAATATGCAATAGATTTGGTAAATTTACTATAAAATTATATAAGCATTTTTTAATTATTAATGAGCTAATTTTATTTTATACATTTTTTTATGTAGGCAGGATGATGCTTTACAGAGACATCCTACTTGTTGGGAAGTATTTCACAATTCATATAAAAAAGGATGACACTTTTATTGATGCTGGATCCAAGGTCATAGACGCAAGAATATAAATTTTTTTACGGCTCATATTTAACAATGACTAACTTTATTAATTGTAAATTAGATATTAATAATATATTTTTTACATATGATAAAATGACTAATTGTTAAATACCAGATTTTTAAAGGGTTGAAAAGGTAAGTTTTTGAAAAGTTAAGGGCCTAGTTGTAATTTTCTAAATTGGTTGGGCTTATTTGCAAAATGCCAAAACAGTTATAATAATCCTAAGTCCCTCAGCCGTGCCCTAACATCACCCGAACCTCCTCTTCTTTGCGTCGATTCCCCTCGAAACTGCCCGACGCTCGCCACCGCAGCCGCACGCGAGCGGTTCCTCCTCGCAACTGCCGACGCGTCGCCTCTCTCTGACGCCGACGCAGTTTCTACCAAGATTTCTCCTTCTGATTCTTCTCCTTCTTCTCCGGTGCGCACGAGCAGAGCGCGCCGTTGTCGCCTCGCGCAAGCAAGTCAACGCCACAGCCCTCTACTAGTGTGAGCGAATCCCTCTCTACCGCGAGCCTTGGGGTCGCGTGATTCCTCCTCCGCAAGACACTAGCCGACGCCAACCCCTTTCTGGATAAGCCCTTGTCGTGACTTCTTTGATCCACCGCCGACCACCAATCAAGTAAGGAATCTAAATTAGGGTTTGTTTTCCTTTTTCTACCATGAGATTTATTTGGGGTTCTATCTAGTTCTTGGGTCACTTTGAGTTTGATAAAATTAGGTTGTTCGTTTGGATGAATGGTTGGTAGTGGTAATGCTGAAATGAAGTAGCTTGTGTTCTGCCATGTCTTGTTCTTATCGTGACCTTCCCTTTTTGAAAAGGGAATTTCTGTTTTGATTGGGAATTGTGGGATTTAAGTAGTAGGGATCTTGTTTCAAGTTAGTTTTGGTGTTGTTGTGAAATTCCTGTGGGATTGTTGTTTAGGGTTGTTGTCATTTCTGTTAGTGATATGAGAGAAGTGTCCTAAGGCAATCACCTTATGATTGTAAAACATTTATTTTAAATAAATGATAATTCACTATTTGAGTATACATGCTTGTGTATTTGATTGGGATCTTAAACTCATCTACTGAATGTCCGCAATACAACTCACAGCATAAGAGAATTTGTGATGGGATCACAACTAGTGATTATCTCTAAATGTGCAAATGTGAAGTATTGAAAATATCCCTAGTCGATGAATTGATAAAAATGGACACTATCAATTCTGTTGAGACTAGCATGGGTTATTCTCTAATCAGCTGATTCTCACTGGCTGGTGACATTGGGATGTCCGGAGATAAACATGGATGCTAGTTATGGAACTAGTTCATTGGAGTGACTAGCTGTAAGACTTCATATGGTAATCTATATAGATATGTCAATGAAGTTCTTAATACGGCTTAAGTGCGATGTTCCTTTGACTTGCGGTGTTCAAGTCATCTTGGTCATGGAGACTTATACTTTAACATCTTAAGAAGCATCTCCAAGGAGGTGTGGACCCAGGATGATTGGGTGTAAGCCGAAGTGCCCGAAGATGTTTGAACAGCCTACAAAGGATTCACCACTCCTTCGAGGAGATGTATACCCAGGCCTATCGTCGGATTGTTACTCAAAATCTCTGGCCAGAGTACATCATGTTAAGAGTGCAAGTCTCTTAAATACATTAGAGTAATTAGAAATCCAAAGGACGAGAAAGACATTACTTGGGCTAGGTGTGACGTAGTCAGCCTAGTGGGGACTGACACAAATAGACCGTGTCCTGAACCAAGTGGGTATAAGATGGTGAAGGGAATGAGGCACAATTCATTAGAGCTGCTGAAGGGTTTCAGAATAATTTCTTCTGAGGTCAAACCGTTGATCTTTCGATTAATTGGGGTCATGATGTACTACTAGGTGCCACTCATGATCGTTCTATAATTTGTTGATTATAGACGGCCAACATAAATCGAAAGCCTATTTAGTCACACGCACTACGAGTAATCCGAGGGATTTAAAACGAGTTGAAAATTGGATTTTCCGATCAAGAGAAATAAGTCGAATCTGAGTTAATCAGAGGCGCAATGGAAGCTAAAATGGCTAAGTCTTTTGAAGGCTTTTGGGCGAATTAAATGAGTTTAATTCGCGTTGGTTCGGCTCGGTTTGGGCCGGCCAAAGAGGGTGCCAACCCTCCTTGGTTGGCCGGCCACCTATTGGGGAGAAACCAATTAATTTTGGTTTAATTAATAAAGTAAATCTAGCGCGATTTATTTTATAAATTATGGATAAATAAATTTGTATAAAGAAATTTATATAAATAAATTTATAGAAATTTATTCTTTTTATGGAAGTTAAAATAATCCATGAATTGGTTTATTTTAATTTTATAAAATCAATTATGAATTGATTTTTCCATAATAAGAAAGTTTATAAATTTCTTATAAAATTTATTCCATAATAAAAGGAGAGATTAATTAGTTTTATTATAAAGTTAGTTATAATAAAACTTGGTTTAAACGGAATAATTCATAAGAGAATTTATAGGATAAATTTCTTATGATAATTAATTAGTTTTATTATAAAGTTAGTTATAATAAAATTCATAAGAGAATTTATAGGATAAATTTCTTATGATAACTAATTAGTTTTATTATAAAGTTAGTTATAATAAAACTTGGTTTAAACGGAATAATTCATAAGAGAATTTATAGGATAAATTTCTTATGATAACTAATTCCGTTAATTCCGTTAATTCGGTTAAGGGAGACTTGGCAAGGAGAAGCAACTATATAAGGAACCATAGGCAAGCCTTGGATTCCTAAGATTTGATAATCGAAATAGAGCTCTCCCTCTCTCTCTTCTCTTCTCCTCCTTCCCCCTCCTTCCATTAGGGCCGGCGGCCACCCTAGCTCCATTAGGGCCGGCGCCCAACCTACACCAAGGCAAGGTGTTGCCGTGAGCTTCAAGGAGAAGAAGAAACCAACCAAGAAGAAGAAGAAGCGGATCACATCTCCCCTCTCTCGGAATTCGATTCCGTTACTTCGTTGGTTAGTTTCCTTTTCTTCTCTTGATCTTCTTTGTTGTGCCTATAGAGAATCTAGTAGTTCTCGTCGGCACAAAACTCGTGACTTTGCGAAGTCATCCCGAAGAGAACTCGGCGTGGACGCGAATAGAGGTGAAGCTTCCAAGGGACGCTACGGTTGGATCTCGTCCCTTACTTCAGAGTTACGCGAGGTACTTGGTAAATTAGTTTACTATTCCGCAAAGATTTTATTTTATGATTATGTCAA